>OLKM01002003.1:17500-42500 GCA_900291075.1 Melanogrammus aeglefinus | reverse complement strand
GAAGCGTTCGTCGCGAGGAGACCCGGCGTGACTACAAAATGAAACGCAACATTTGCTGGCCTCCTTTTTTCCCCACCGTGCGACAGTTTAACGCTTCAATGCAGATCTCGATGTAGCGGTAATGACCAAGCCCCGGGAAAAAAAACGTTGCCCCTGTGATTCGCTTACCGCCCCCCCCCCCCCTCCACCACACCCTCACCCCCACCCTCGTCCCTCGACACCCCCAGCCTCCCCACCCTTCTCCATGCGACGCCATAACCTTAATCTCAATGCCTTTCACCTTGCCATTCTCCCTTTCTATCTCTCCTTTGCGCCTCCTCCTCCTCCTCCTCCTCCCGTCCTCTCGCGCCCGTCTCCCCCGTTCTCCCCCGCTGCGTGTTTGTTTATCCGGTCTCCCCGTATCCCCCTCCCCCCCCCCCCCCCTCCCATCCCCCTCGCCGCTCGCCTCTCTGATGAGCGCTTTATCAGGCGGCCCCACCTTTCACAACGCCGCACCCGCAATCACAAGTATCACCCGTAATTATCTCCACCCCCCCCCCACATCCCCACCTACCGGTCCCACCGACCCACCCTTCACCACTGTCCCCCATACTCCCCCCCCCCCCGTCGTCGTCTTTCCCTCTATTCCCCCCGCACCCCCGTCTGTATCACCGTGGCTCGCCCAGGTCCAGGAGAGAGAGAGGGAGAGTGAAGAGAGGAGAGTGAAGAGAGGAGAGTGAAGAGAGGAGAGTGAAGAGAGGAGAGTGAAGAGAGGAGAGTGAAGAGAGGAGAGCAGAGTGAAGAGAGGAGAGTGAAGAGAGGAGAGGAGAGTGAAGAGAGGAGAGTAGAAGAAGAGAGAGAGAGAGAGAGAGAGAAGAGAGAGAGAGGAAGAGAGAGAGAGAGAGAGAAGAGAGGAGAGAGAGGGAGAGAGAGAGAGAGAGGAAGAGGGAAGAGAGAGAGAGGAGAGAGAAGAGGAGAGAGAGAGGAAGAGAGAGAGAGAGAGAAAGAGAGAGAAGAGGAAGAGAGAGAGAGAAGAGAGAGAGAGAAGAGAGAGAGAGAGAGGAAGAGAGAGAGAGAGAGAGAGAGAGAGAGAGAGAGAGAGAGAGAGAGAGAGAGAGAGAGAGAGAGAGAGAGAGAGAGAGAGAGAGAGAGAGAGAGAGAGAGAGAGAGAGAGAGGAAAATAGGGAAACACCTCAGGGCGAGCAAGAAGACGCAGGTGAGAGGAGGAGGAGGAGGAAGAGGAGCAGGAAGAGGAGGGTGGAGCGGGGAGAAGGCCGACGGAGGCTCTAAACGACCTGGGGTTGGTGGTGGTGGTGTGGAGTGGTGGTACTGGGACTGAGGAAGGGGAGGTGGGTGGCCGGTGTGGGGGGATTTGGGGAGGGGAGAGACAACTTTGTGGCAGATTGCGGCCTTTCTCCCCCGCCGCTGACCCGGCGCGGCCGACGGGCCGGACCCCCGCCCAACGCACGCCGTTAATTGCTTTGTTTTGTGTCAACCTTTCGCCAACGCTCATCGACTTTTGCGTTCCTGCCACCCCCCCCCCCTCCCCCCCCCAGCCACCCCTCCACCCCAAACAACCCTTTCATGCTCCCCCCCTCCCCCCTCCCGGGTACATATTACAGCCCTGGCCCCCCTGTCAAAGTCGCTGTGACCTTCACGAGGCGGCAAACGCACGACCGCGGCCCGTGGCCCACGCAGACGCCCGCTACACACCCCCCCCCCCCCCCACCCATTGTGCCCAATAAGAAAACCAATTAATGACTTATCCGTCCATCTCAATGTCAAGTCTTTCTCTGAGCTTCCGCACTATTATGTCTGTTTCTCCGACGGGCCGTTAATTAACTCCACTGCTTCACCGCACCTCCACCCGTACTCCCCCCCCCCCCCCCCTCACCACACCAACAAACCCCACCCGTGTATATATATTTATATATTTAGGGATCCGCATGAAAGCGTGAGGAGAGTTTACAAGGCCCCGGTAAAGTGGCACACACACACACACACACACACACGTTTCTTCCTGTCCGTCTAAAAATGTTCTGAAAAACACACACACGTATACACCGACAAACACACGCACACGCACACGTCAGCACATGCACACACACGCACAGTTCTGCGTGTCCATCTACACATGTTCTGAAAAACATGCACATCCATACGAGCACAAATACATGCACATGCACGCGCGCACATCAGCACATACACACACACACACACACGGTTCCTCTTGTCTACACACATGTTCCTCGACACACACACACACACACACACACGGTTCCTCTTGTCTACACACATGTTCCTCGACACACACACACACACACACACACACACACACACGGTTCCTCTTGTCTACACACATGTTCCTCGACACACACACACACACACACTCACGGTTCCTCTTGTCTACAGACATGTTCCTCGACACACACACACACACGCGCACACACACACGGTTCCTCTTGTCTACACACATGTTCCTCGACACACACACACACACACACACACACACACACACACACACCCCTACACACACCTACGCTCTTACTAAAAGTTCTCAGGGCGTTGGAACACTGGGTTGGTGGTGGATGTGGGGACGGGGGTGTGAGGGGAGTGAGCTATGAAAGGATTTAATGAACACAATGTCTGAAGGGGAATTCAATGGAGAAGCCCCCCGCCCCATCCCCCCCACACGATAAGACTCAGAGTCGTTAAAGAGCGAGCAAAGTGCCGCGTGTCTGCCTTTTAAGGCGGGAACGAACTGTTCAATATATTTATTTATATATTTTAGATAAAAGTGGGATTTCTTCCCTCACCTTTTGAGCGTGAAACCCATCTAATGCTTGTCATCTATGAAGGAGGGGAGGGCATTTAGATTTCCGCCTTTTATCGTATTCAGATTAATATGTGGGAGTGAAATGTCAACGATGACAGACAGTTCACTTTTGACTTCCTGTTTGAAGCAGTGCCCGTCCTCTCTACACCTCTCTGTCTCTCTCTCTCTCTCTGTCTCACTCTCTCTTCTCATCGTTTAAAGGGTGCCGTCTACAGGGATGGTTTAGACAGTTATCGTTATCGGTTTTTCTTTGACTATTTAATAGTTGTTCGTTTTATCTGGGTTTGGCTACAACAGTTGACGGCTGTCCCTTTCTAAAAAAAACACGGCCCTCTACGTTTATGTGCAAGATGGCCGTTTGTATTCCGAGTGTCTCTTTTTGAAACCGAGACAAAGCAAAGCTCAAACTACTATGCTTGCGATTATTTATTCAAAAGAAGAAGAAGAAGAAGAGTGAGCAAAGAGAATAGTGGCCGTAACCTGTGGCTAAGTTCACCCTTGGATGTCAAGCCGGATCGGTATCACTCCATATTCCTTTTTAATTAAAATACGTATTGTCCTAGGGGATAACTATTATGAAATGTATTCCAATATTTAAAATTAGGGCCGCCACAAAGAAATGTTTTTCTTTGCCTTTTTTTTTTTTTTTAATTCTGTTAATAAATTATCACACAGCTTCGACCGCGGCGCGCGGTATCTTTCTAATTTTCCTAATGTAATTCATTGCTCAGCACACGGATTCAAAAACACTCATTAATTTGTGTTTGATAATTTGCCTATTTTCATAGCATGACATGAGTGCATTTTATTCCCTTTTAAACTTTGCCTGCACAAGTTTAATTAAGTGAAAAAACCCTTCCGTGTTATCAACATCGCAAATTAGAGGCGTTGAAGAGCAGGAAAAATGCACAAGACACCAGATAGCTCGAGGAAGTATACATTTCAAGGTAATTTTACATTGACCTGGGAAAGGGGAAATTGCAGAAGAGCATGGATGCGTCGTACATAATCACAATTAATTAAAGATTTTTCTTATTTCTATGGTCGCTCCCCAGCCATTGCCCATACTTCCAAGAGCTAAACAGTGGGTATTTCCAGCATATGTATGCACTGGGCCAATGCAGAGAGTAGGACTTACGTATTAGACAGTTTTGCGTGTTTGCGTCGTCCATAGTCAGATGGGAAACACACCAGCTGTCATAGCAACCAAATGTATGGACGCAATGGAGGATTGGACTGCAATTCCAACTTGACTTGAGAATGGTTTCTGAAAGAACCAGATGCAAAACAACGACTTGCTCCTAAATTCCTCTAAATCGTCTTTCACTTGCCGATTTTTGGTTTTAGAATGGGTTTAATTCCGTGCTCCTCCCAACGCATAATCAATCCTCCATCTAATTTGTACAATGATGTAACAATTTAATACATTTCAGGAACCTTTCAGCTGGACGTTTTAACTATCCTGACCCTTAAGGAAAAGACGCCAGGAGCACCGGTAATATGTCAAACTTATTCCACTATTTAACTTTTTATACTATAGAATTAAATACTATGATTATCATTGTACAATATAAAAGTCCCCCAGAAGGAAAAGTCTCTGGGGATTACATGTCACCAGAGCCAGCCAATCAGAGGCCAGGGTTTTGTGAGGGAAGAACTGAACAGTGGATCTGATCCTCCTCCTTCTTCATATCTTATTCTGTTTTTCTTTTCTTCCTCCAGACAGGGAGACGACAAATTGAGCAACAACCCCCGAATTCTAAGCAGCCATTTTAGTTTATTTTGTGGGCAAATTGTCCAGCGACGTCTGTGAGTGCTGAGCTTGTCGTCAACATCGCAGGGAGAAGAAAGATGGGGGAGAAACAGAGAGAGAGGGAGGGAGGGAGAGAGAGAAAGAGAGAGAGTGCGAACAGACACGCAAAACGATGTCCTCCGCTCCGAGGAGGGCGAGAGAGAGGAGTTGGTGAGAGACGGACCGGGCTGAATGAAAATGGCCTCGGCAAACTGCCACCGGTTTCCAATTCTGCCGACTGCCGTACACAGAAACCCCCCCCCCCCCACACACACACACACACACACACACACACACCACACACACACACACACACACACACACACACACACACACACACACACACACACACACACGAGAAGCATCCACGCAAACCCTAACTCTTAGTTCTCCACCTCAACACACACTGACTGACATTTTCCTTTTCTTTGTAATGCTCTCCAGTGTTCTCCGTCGCTCCACCACCACCACCTTATGGGTGGGGGTGGAGGTGTGGTGGAGGAGAGGAGGCGGGGTTTAGGTTGGTGCCACCTAGCCCTTTGTTGTACTCCCTTTTTTTTATTTGACAATGTTCTTTTTAATTCATTTCTTTGTTCTTCGTTGTTATTCTAGTTTTGGGTGGAGTTTAACGATCGTAATCACTCAGTGGGTTTCCATTGCAGACGTTTTTGGGTTTTTTTGTTCCCGCCTTTTTTGTCTTGGGGACCCAGCGTGCGCGCGGAGGCCGTCAACGGGGGGCTTACAGGAGCGCTACATACCACAGGTAAGGGGTGTGTGTGTGTGTGTGTGTGTGTGTGTGTGTGTGTGTGTGTGTGTGTGTGTGTGGGGGGGGGGAATGGGGCATAATAGGATTTCCCCAGCCCACACTGCCACCACCACAGCCCAGCGAGACCCCCACATGTAGAGCTTAAACACACGCATGTGTCCACAGTTAAAGCTTACAAAGTAAACGGTGAGGAAAAGGGAGTCTGGGGGGGGGGGGGTGATAATCTGCAGTTTGAATTAGAAGCGATTTTTTTCCATTCTTTTTTTCTGAAGTGAAGTTAGGGGCTCGGCGGGGTGTGCTGCTTTGGAGCTCTGCTGGGAGTGCGAGTGTGTTACATATCCAAACAGCCCCGCGCTTGGTCAGTTAAAAAGAAATACGGGGGGGATTTTAGCGGTTGAAAAGCCGCCTCACGCCATGGTAGTTTAATTTGAGGAACTACAGTGTGTTTAACAGGGACGTATGTGAAGGTAGTCTGCCTTCAACTATTGTCCGCGGTCATCTGCCCTGCACGCCATCCAGTTGAGTTCCCAGTGACAGCAGCCGTTACTATTGCTGTGCAGCGTTTTACCTTAGTTATGAAAAAAAAAGTGCATTCTGGGATATTTGGAGGTTTTGATTGTCGTTCCCCCAGAGGAACTACAGAACCGAATTTTATGTTTTTTTCCAACACACACACACACACACACACACACACACACACACACACACACAACACACACACACACACACACACACACACACACACACACACACGTACATACACCCACACACACACCCACACACAAAATAATACACATTTCAACAGGCCCTGAGTGTATCACAAATGCACGCTCAAACAAGCGTACACTCGTAAACACACACGGAGGCAAACAAAGTACAGAGCAGGTAAAGCTTTTTTCCCTTTTCTTTCTCTGTCTCTTTCTCGGCCTGTCTCTCTCTCCCTCTGCCTGTCTGTCATACGTCCCGGTGTGCCGGAGGCCTTGATTAATGGCCTGCTTTAATGAATACTCTTACAGTACTTAGTGCACAGACCTTGCAATTAGCTTTGGCCTAAAGAGTGTAATCACCTGAGCTTATCCCAGATCCTTATCCACACACTGACAGACAGACCCAATGACAAACAGCCTGGGTGTGTGTGTGTGTGTGTGTGTGTGTGTGTGTGTGTGTGTGTGTGTGTGTGTGTGTGTGTGTGTGTGTGTGTGTGTGTGTGTGTGTGTGTGTGTGTGTGTGTGTGTTTGCGTGAGAGAAAGGGAGAGAGAGAGAGCATGTGCATGCTTGCATATAACATAAGGGGCTGCACCAGCCAATAATGCCGCGTTTCCACTGCAAGGTGCGGTACGGTTCGCAAAGGTGCGGTACGGATTGCGTTTCCACCGCCAAAAGTGGGCGTGACCCGACTGAGCCGTACTCGTTTTGCCCTCGTCTTCAGTACTCCTCCGTTGGGGTACTGAGACGCCTGAACGGGTGCCGGAAAATTCGAGCTACACACCCCCTCCGTTGATTGGTCGACAGAATCGTCACTTCCGGGCGACGTGCGGATAAAAACAAACAAATAGTAGCCTCGACATATTATTCTTTACGATGAACATGTCGCGTTAAACGCCTGCTTGGGCGAACAAGGAGGTGGAGACGTTCCTCTGCATTCTCGGGGAGGAAGACGTGCAGATGGAGCTTGATGGAGCAGTGAGAAACGAGGCGTTCAACTTTTCCATTGTTATTATTGAGCAGGCCACACTGTGTCGCGGTACTATGATGTCACGATGTTTACCTAGCTGCCGCGGCGATCAACATCCGGCCTATCATAAAGGGTACTGTCGGCGGTGGAAACGCGACCGCGGAACTGAGCTGGGCTATACCGCCCCCTCCCTACCGGACTGAGGCGAACCGAACCGTACCGCACCCTGCAGTGGAAACGCGGCATCATGCTTTAAGTGACTTATAAGTGTTCAACTACTTCTTGTGTTAGTTGTACGAGTACAAATACCAATAGTTATACAGCACAAATACATTAATAGGTGTACTAATAATGAAAAAGCCAGAGTCCTGTTCATTCACAGGGACGACAACGGCAAAAAATGTGTTCTTGTTTCCCTTAACGTGTAACTTTATCTTTTGAGTGAAAACAGGGGCCCACAGACAGTCTATATAAGTCACAGGGCAGCAACAATGGACATCAGCGGGGCTATTGTCGTTAGCTTCGTTTTGTATGAGTCAGAGATGGTGGATGGCCCCCAACCGGCATTGGGTCTTGCAGTTGTACACAATATATATTTTTTGAGGTGTGTACTATTAAATGTGCAAACCACAATAAACAATCCCCATGGGGTTGCTTCACAAAGGAATAAGCCAGAGAAAATGATAAATACAGTCATGTATTTCTAAAACGAGAACGATACACGTTATCCTGCAATAACGTCCATCCTCGGCTTGGTCCTGCACCACCCTGACCTTCTTCCGCAACACACAACTCATTCCTTCTGGTGTGTTTTTATAGATGTATTCATTGTTGTTATTTTCTGTTTTCACAAACTCATATAGTGTATCTGCATCGGCTAGGGCAGCGCAAAAAAGTGTTCAATAACTGTGGCGAGCCGATTGGACACACGCACGCGTTGACACGTTAACGCTCAGCGTTGGAACACATGAGAGCAACGCCTCCGCCGCGTTTTAATGGCGGGGGAGTCAGAAAGGAAGGGAGGGAGGGAGGAGGGAGGGAGGAGGAGGGAGGGAGGGAGGGAGGGAGGGAGGGATACCAGAGGAAGGTGGGGAGGAGAGCGGGAGAAATGGGCTGTGGAAATTCCACAGCATTAATTACAAAATGATTAGACACTACTTTTGTAGCGGCGGCTGTATCATTTAATTGAGAGGAAAATAATGATCACAATTTCGGGGGAACTTGTAATTACAAAAACAACTCAAATCTTATCTGAGAGGGGGGGGGGGCACACACACACACACACACACACACACACACACACACACACACACACACACACACACACACACACACACACACACACACACACTAAGACTCAAACAAAACACAAATTAAAGAAGCACCTATGGCTCATGCACACGCACACACACGCGCGCACAAGGTTGTCCTAAGCTGAGGGCCGCCTTGGTGAGGATTACACTGCAAGCATTTTACCCAAACCATCCGTGGCGTGGTGCCGTCTCAACAGACGAGACACACAGACAACTGATGCTCCGATTGCACCACCACAACACCCCCATACACCGCCAGCAGCCCCAACCACGGCCCACGGTGTGATATCAGGAGCTGTTACAACACGTGGTTGTTATCTGACATGGCTGAAACAACACGCGCAACACAACAACACAACCCACCCACCCCCCCCCACCGCGACTTATCATAAACCAACAATGATCTAAGTGAATATTAAATAAGCAGAATCAAATGTTCACAGGCAGGGTTTGTGTGTTGGTGGGTGCATCTGTATGTGTGTGAGAGGGTGTGAATGTGTTTGTTTTTATGCATCAGAGAACAGCCTGGAACAGGAACAAGAATAAGAAGAACACACACACACACACACACACACACACACACACACACACACACACACACACACACACACACACACACACACACACACACACACACACCTTCCGAATGGGAGTCTTCGGTTGAGATTTTTATATGGATTGGCAAAGTTATAGAAACCGTTGGTATTTTCATGCCAAGCAAAATATCCCCCTAGCGTAGCACGGGCGTTCAATGGGATTGGGCGATTCACTGGCCGCATCGACGCAGAAGACACTGTGGGAAGTGGAGGCAAGGAGCGATCATACAGTTTAAAAAGTGTGTTTCTGAGCGACACCGGCCTGGTTCTGGTCCTGAGAGATCCTCATTGATCAACTCTTCTTGTCCTTAAAGGCCTCGTTCACAGCAGGGAGCAGGTTTCAACCCTTGTGTCTGTGATTGCTGTCATAAATGGGAGATTTACGAACTTTGTCTAGCCACCCTCTAGGCAAAGATATGTTTTATGTGTGTGCCATGGCCCAAAGCGTTTGGCCATGACACACACACACTTAAAACATCAATGTATGGGGGGTGTGTGAGTGGGAACAAATTACAACATTTCGGTGGCATTAATGGAGCGGGGGGGCATTGCTATTTAAGGTCTAGGGGCGGAATGCCGAGAGCATGGCTGGCTTACTCTAGTGTCCTCGTAAACAGTCATTACATCACGGCTTGTTAGCACAGCAACCACCCCCCCCCCCCCCCCCCCGACCCCAAACACACACAACCACACTCACAGACACACACATACACACACACACACAGAAGATTGGGCAGTAAATCACAGGTATCCTCGGCAGAACCGGACAGACAGGAGCAATTGATGTGAGAGAAGAGTTGAAGGGCAACAACCGCAGCGGCACATTGCTTGATATTGAAACATCTGCAGGTGGAGGTGGGTGGAGGGGTGGGAGAGGGAGGGGTGGGGTTTTGATTTATCTCTCTCTTTGGTGGGAGGTTTGTGTTTGTGATATTGTTGGGAGCCGTTATCTTAATTCAAAGACGTCTGAGAGTGGAACTCGAAAACAAACTTTCGTGCATATCTTTAGGTTTAATCTACTCTTATCTCTTTCAATAACTCACTTTTGATGACACATGTCATGCGCTGGGGGACAGAGTGCCCCAGACACACACACACACACACACACACACACACACACACACACACAGGCAAACACACAAACGCATTCTAAACACATCAGCGTAAATTAAAATCGATTCATATAGAATATGTTGTAAGTCTGGCTAGTTTCTCAGACTTTGGGTACACAAAAAGGGGGGGGGGGGGGTTAACTTGCCCCAGACACAAACCCCTCACCCTCCCCAGATCCTTCCACCAACCCCTTCGTTGCTGAGCCTGTAGACATCTCCCCCTTTGCACAGACAGAGCGGTATTGTGTTGCTACGTGCAGGGAGTCTCCTTCGAACCAACACCGGGAGGCGAACCAGACACCAGCGTTAACACACTGAGAGCACGCACACCGTGCACCTGCAACCAATGCATGCTCCTGCACAGACAGCTCGCACACACACACACACACATACAGACACATAACACACATGAACCCCACACACACACACACACACACACACACACAATTCACATGCAAACACGGCTCACACACACACACACACACACACACACACACACACACACACACACAATCAAACACGCATACGCACACAAACACACACACACAGTAGGAGGCAGCAGAGCCTCTACGTGCCAGGTGGCAGAGGAGGCCTGAGGCTGTGGGAAAGAGAGAGAGAGAGAGAATGAAACAGTGTGTGTGAGGCTGTGGGAAGAGAGAGAGAGAGAGAATGAAACAGTGTGTGTGTGTGTGTGTGTGTGTGTGTGTGTGTGTGTGTGTGTGTGTGTGTGTGTGTGTGCGTGCGAGAGAGAGAGAGCGAGAGAGTTGGCTGCTCTTGAAAGGCAGAGGCACCAAAGGCCCGGTCGCTGCCCAGGTTTTGGACGCGGCCATGCTGGGAGCTCCGGAGGGCTTTCCTGCGGCCGTCGGAGGAAGCGTGGTGGCTGGCTTGCGGCGTCGGAGTAATCGTGGTGTGTGTGTGTGGTGTGTGTGTGTGTGTGTGTGGTGTGTGTGTGTGTGTGTGTGTGTGTGTGTGTGTGTGTGTGTATATATATATATATATATCCATACAGTATATATGTTTGTGTTGTGTGTCAGTGGAGTGGGTTTAGGGTTCAGGTTCTTGCTGGTGTAGAGTGGGGAGGAGGAGGGGGGGGCGCAGTAACTGAGAAGTGTGAGCCCAGCTACAGCTGTCCTGTTCTGGGTCGGACCCCTGGTTAGTGGGACCCTGGGCTTGACCATCCCCACCACCGCCACCACCAGCATCAGTGGATGCGCCCACCCCCCCCCCCCCCCCCCCTGGCTTGTCGGACTTCTGAAGGAGGGCCCCGGGCCTCTCTCTCGGCCCCCGGAGGCTCCTACAGGCTCTGTTTCCACACCGCGTCGCATTGTGTTCACATCTCTTGCAGCACAACACAATCATAAATAAGATGTAACCCATTGTTTACTCTCTCTCTCTCTCTCTCCCTTTACCCTATCTCTCTCTCTGTGGGTGTCTCTCCACCCCTCTCTCTCTTCGGGTGTCTCTCCACCCCTCTCTCTCTCTCTCTCTCTCTCTCTCTCTCTCTCTCTCTCTCTCCCCTCCCCCCCTCCCCCCCGGGCTCCAGTTTACAGTGCTCCGGCCGGGTTCGAGGACAATCGCTATGCTAATGAGCTGCGGAGCGAAACCCAACACCTGCAGATAAGGACCCCTGTGTGTTCGCACCTGGCCGGGCGAGGTGATCAGATAAGGTGGACCGGCCGAGGGAGAGAGAGCAGAGATACAGTATCCAGATGGATTGGGTACTATGGTACACATATTCACATGTACACACACGCACACATCCATATGTAAGACACACACACACACACACACACACACACACACACACACAAACAAAGGCAAATGCATGTGCACACACAATAGCACATGTCTATAAACATATACACACAAAGGCAAATGCATGTGCACACACAATAGCACATGTCTATAAACATATACACACACAGGCAAATGTGAGCAGACACAGAGAAGCACACAGGCACACCACACACACACAAATTGAAACAAAAATGCAGACACATTCACACAAACGTATACAAATTCACGCACACACAATCACACAGTAACAAACACAAAAACTCCAGCAGTCTCACATTCAGTTAAACACACACACACACACACACACACACACACACACACACACACACACACACACACACACACACACACACACACACACACACACACACACACACACACACACAGGTCACCTCCAAGAAAATGGCTGCGGCCTTTAAAACCATAATAATCAACACAATAAAAACAGTCCCAATCTTTATAGAGCTCAGTCTTTCTCACACTCCTGTCCCGTTGTATTTACTGCAGCTGGCCGGGCGTCAGCGCGGGCTCGTAAAGAGGAGGGCTGGGAGAGAGAAGGGTCCCTGTGTGTTTTATCTAGCAGGGTACAGTACACCCTACACATAAAACCACCAGGGGAGCGATGGCATCTCAGCCTCGGTCATTGTACCTCGCTCCCCCTAAACTCTCCAGTAACACAAACAAGACCCCGTCCCACCGGAGTGAGGGCAGGGGGGGGGGGGGGGGGGCATGGGTGCTGAGGACGAAGAGAAGAGGTAGAAGAGGGGGGACAGTGGAGGTGTAGGAGGGGGAGAAGGATGGAGGCAGGTGGAGGAGGTGGAGGGAGGGGGGAAGAGGAAGAGGTGGAGGACAAGGGGGGGGAGGATGAAGAGGATTTTTTTGGGGGGGGGAGGAGGAGGAGGTGGAGCAGGTGGAATGTGGGGCTGATGAAGACGCCAGACAGAAAGAGGTGAAGGATGTAGAGGTCAAAGAGAAAGAAAAGCACAAAAAAGCAAAGAACAGATTTTCAGTATTTACATTCTGATCAAAAAAGGAGAATTAGGATTAGACACACACGCGCACACACACACACACGCACGCACACACACACACACACACACGGCCACCAGTGTCCCTGGTCCCAACCAGAAAAATGGAGGGATTGAAAGACATGAATAAACAGAGTAGGCCGGCGGGGTATTTTGGTTCGGGACTCGCCTAAACTGAGCCGTGTAAAGTGAACGCCGGAGAACGTGTGTGTGTGTGTGTGTGTGTGTGTGTGTGTGTGTGTGTGTGTGTGTGTGTGTGTGTGTGTGTGTGTGTGTGTGTGTGTGTGTGTGTACTGAAGGCTGGCCAGTCTCCAGAACTGGTCGATTGAGACCTACAAACACACAAATAGAAAGAGGATGAGAGACAGAGACAGAGAGAGAGAGAGTCACAGAAAGACAGAATGAGAGAGAGAGGCACACTGCTTTGAGCTCTAATTGAAGGTAATGGCTGGGAAGAGCGACCTTCAATCGTGCGACTCCTCACACAACACAAGCATAACCACTGTTCCCCAATCTGACCCCCACACAGAGGGAGAGAACAGAGAGAGAGAGAGAGAGAACGAGAACGAGAACGAGAACGAGAGAGAGAGAGAGAGAGAGAGAGAGAGAGAGAGAGAGAGAGAGAGAGAGAGAGAGAGAGAGAGAGAGAGAGAGAGAGAGAGGGGCTTGCTGCGGGTGGGTGTGTACCGCCTAAAGATGGGTGGTGATGAGGGAGGTGAGGGTTAGGGTGAGGAAGGGAGTGCCTATCCCCCTCCTGTCTGTCTCCAAACGACTAAACGGTCCTACACAGTGTCCGACTGCCCAACAACTGCTCAATTGTGTTCGCCCTGTATGAGTGGTGAGGGGTGGTGACGGGGCTCGGAGGGAGGGGGCAGGAGCTGACCGCCAGGTGGATGGACAGACAGACACACAGATTAGGGGACGATGGTCAAATGCGGGGGGTGGGGAGGTGGGGGGTGGGGTTCTTGTGTAGAGAGAGAAAAGAGCATATACAGACTATGTACTTTGCCAGTTTTGCAACACAGCTCAATGAGTTTCATCCCCATGCAGAATCCCCCCTCTCCTCTCTCTCTCGCTCTCTCTCTCTCTCTCTCTCTCTCTCTCTCTCTCTCTTCTCTCTCTCTCTCTCTCTCTCTCTCTCTCTCTCTCGCGCAATCCTCCAGTCATTTCAAATAGATTTCAAGAGGTTACGGAATGGCCGGTGTTCATATTATGTGCATTCGTCTCTTCGTCTGTTTGCTTGTATGGGTGCCTGTATGTGTGTGTGTGTGTGTGTGCTTCGAACATTTGTGTGTGTGTATGTGTGTGTGCGCATATGGCAGCGAGCAGACAGGGATGAAATCAACTTCCCCCCCCCCCCCCACCCTGCTCCAGCCGGCCGCTTGGGTCGACTGGCTTTAACACGCAGAGCGCGCTGAAGCGGGAAATCCAGATTCCGGGCCTATCAGCGAAATAGCACATATATGACTGACTCACCCTCCTCCTCCAAAACCACCAGCTCCCTGCTTAAGACGCTCTAATCAGGCCTGCCACCACCGCCTCTTCTACCACCCCCATCCCATCACTCCCCACCCATCGCCACCCCCCACCCCCCCCCCCAAGATTGCCTCCCTAGTCCGGGATGGCGCTCCTTCGACCTCTCTTGGTCCTGGTTTGCGTTAGCTTTACTTTTCTTGAAACTGAAGGACACCGAATGCATTTGGGTGAATAAATATGTATTCTAATACAGTGCGTCTAACACAATGGGTTCTCTGGAGCGTTTCGTACACAACAACCTGCAAGATTAACAGGCCGTCCACATTCAGAAGGTAGGGGAGAAAATAAGCTAGAAATAAAGAAACAAGGACAAAAAAATTAAGTCGATTCCTCCTTTGGTAGGCAAGGGTCATTTTCAACTTGTGATTCTGGCAAGGGAGAGAGAGGGACAGAGAGAGAGAGAGAGAGAGAGAGAGACACAGACAGACAGACAGACAGACAGACAGACAGACAGACAGACAGACAGACAGACAGACAGACAGACAGACAGACAGACAGACAGACAGACAGACAGACAGAGATAGAGAGGGACAGAGAGGGAGAGAGAGAGACAGAGAGGGAGAGAGAGAGACAGAAAGCGAGAGAGACTGAACACAACTATCTATCGAGTACAATGAATGCAAATGTTGATTAGTTCATCCCCCCCCTTTCCCCTCAATATAATCTTTCATAGCCAAAGTCGCACTTTTCGCCTTAATTACCGGGTATCTATGATCCAGGGTCCCAGGTTGCCGCCGGCAACACACACACACGCACACACACACGCACACACACACATAGAAAACAGAGCCCATCAGCATTAAACCTTTGATAATTAGGCGGACAAAATGAACTTTCATGCTTTTCTTTGCGAGCGGCCGCAGATCTGGGCGAGGTAATTGCCGCGGTTGTAATTAAAAGACCCAATCATTCCAAATGCCTTTGGATTTTTTCTCCTGCCGTTCTCTCACCGAAAGAACAGGAGAAATTAGACCCTAATCCTCACAGCACTGTCAGCGCCCCACTCCCCCCCCCCTCTCCCTCTCCCCCTCCCTCCCCAGCAACCCCCCCCCCCCTCCTCCTATACATCCCCTTTAACTGCATCGTCTTAGCTCTTACTTAAAATCACAGACACACACACACACACACATATACACACACACCTAATCACACACACACACACACACCTGCTGACACACACACACACTCGCACAACTCTCCGACACAATATTTCCGGGGACCGGAATTGTCACTAAATAGACAATCCCCTTTTTTTTTTTTCCTGCTCTTCCTCGTGGTCTTTGTGCTCTTCACCTCTTCCTGCCACGGAGAGAAGTATAATATAATATAGAGACTATTATGTGCTTTAAAAAGTCATTACCGCCTTTGAAATGGGAATCTCAGGGAAGGCCTGTTTTAAACAGAGCCTCTCCCACAATGTGCCGGGGCCTGGATGGGGGGGGGGGGGGGGGGTGATGGGTGGGGGGGGGGGGGGTGTGTGTGTGGGGAGTGTCCATTTTTGGGGGGAGAGTGTGAGGGTCGTGGCATGCAATTAAGGGCAGAATGGATTAGTTCCCCCGCTCCCCCCCCCCATCCTTTAATAAAAGTTATTGAAACACAATGACGGGAGAGGAGAGAGAGAGAGAGAGAAAAAAGAGAGAGACTCTTCCCTTTAACCCCCCCCCCCCACCACCACCACCACCAATCAGCCCTTTTTATGCACATCATCTTTATTGACGGCCTCCCTCTCCCTGGTAAAGCTGGCTCGCTCTCACACTCTCCCCCCACCCCCCCCACCGTACTCACACACACGCTCTGGAAGTGACACTTTTTGCATTTCACGCCATCAGGCTCCGAGGCAAGTTCTGGCCCCCACTCGTGGAGAGAGAGAGAGAGAGAGAGAGAGAGAGAGAGAGAGAGAGAGAGAGAGAGAGAGAGAGAGAGAGAGGGAGAGAGAGAAAATGAGGGAGAGACATAAGGACAGGCCGCTGGTTTGAGAGAGAGAGAGAGAGAGAGAGAGAGAGAGAGAGAGAGAGAGAGAGAGAGAGAGAGAGAGAGAGAGAGAGAGAGAGAGAGAGAGACAGTGAGCATGCTTATAGCCTTTTCAGGTCGTTGGGTGGGGGGGGCTGGATTTAGCAGCAACACAAAGATGTCAGAGGGAGGTGGGAGAAGGGGAGGAGGGGGAGGCGTTGCTTGTGTCTCTCGCACTGCGACGGGCGGCTATTCTCTGGCGCTCAGGCGTCACCCCCGAGTCACACACAATCCCCAAAGTTTGGGGAGTTGACACGGGAAATGAGTTGGCCAACTGTATTTGCAAGGCTCTCCAGAAAACAGCTGCCGTGGTTGGTTTAAGAAAATGAGAAAAGTGAAAGTCTGCCGCAGTGTGTGTGTGTGTGTGTGTGTGTGTGTGTGTGTGTGTGTGTGTGTGTGTGTGTGTGTGCGCGCGCGCGCGTGCGCGCGCGAGCGGTTAGTATGTGTGTATCCCTCCCTCTCTCTTTACAGCGCCCAGTGATGATTTGTTTTGTTTAGGTGAAGGCGACCTGACTGCAAGCCATTACCCACACCACCACCACCACCGCCTCCACCGCCTCCACCACCTCCACCATCACCAGCGTGTTATCCTCCTCGTGACTCTGAATCCACCGAGCATCATAAAGTACACCTTTAAGTCACCGGGGATGTGGGGGGAGTTGGCAAAAATTAGCACTAACCCGCGAAGCTGCCTGGTGATCCTCAGAGGGGAGAGGGGAGAACGGCTAATATCTCCCCGGCGTAACCTCGCAACGCAGGGGGGCTTACGATTAAACACCCGGCATATATTAAATTAAAACACGACCCGTACCCGCCTATCCCCCACTCTCTCTCTCTCTCCCTCTCTCCCTCTCTCCTCCCCCCCTGCTCACCTCCTGAAGGAACAGGTGAACTAAATCAAAGAAGAATCCGTTTAATCGTCACGGGTGTAAGACGCAGCGCCGTGGCGGCGGCGGCGGCGGCCGTGATTACGGGCGGCTTCGGGGACGGGATCCGGCGGCGGCGAGGGTTAATCCATACACACCCGCCCCCCCCCCCCCCCCCCCCCCCCTGACATGAATGGAAAAGCTTGTCTGATCCCCATCGAAATCTCCCCCTCCGCAATGAATGATTGGAGTCGAAGGGGGCGCCGGGGAGCGGAAGACACAAAAAGAGAAGAAAGGTGTCTCTGTGTTTGTTCAGCTTCTTCATCTGTCGGGGTTGGAGGTGCTGCCGATGGTGTCATCAGCCCGCCCTACGAGCAATGGGATGGGTGTGCAGTAACTAGGCTGATTGTTCTGTATGGTGGAATTTGTACAGCGCAAGAGGCAGAGGAAAAAATGCATCTGTTGCACACGCACACACACACACACACACACACACACACACACACACAGGCTTTATGAGCAAATGGGTGAGTGCGTTTCGGTGCATGTGTACTCTTTGGCGAATGTGACCCTCTGAAACACACACACACAGAAGGCAATTCACACACGCATTACACACACACACACACACACACACACACACACACACACACTCGAAAAAACACAATTCACCCACACAGACACACACTCGCACACATCCAGCTCCTCCATCACCGCTGCCATGGCCCTTCATCGCGGCAGCGCAGCCTAATCACTCACCCTGTATCCTAACCAAAACAAAATGGTGCCGACCAGTAGCTTTTAGCGCTGTTTACACTCTCTAACTCCCCCGCCCCGCTAAACCTCCCTCCCCCTCCCTCTCTCGCCTCCTACTCCCACACGTAGCGTCTTGCGGCGCGACCGTGGCGGGTGATTAATTTGGCCTGCGCGCAGACAGGTAAACACAGGCCTATTTACACGGCTTAACCGGCCCGCCATATTTATACTCGGCAGGACTAAGCTTCAGATAGAATATCCTCAAACCTCCCATCTGTTTATTTTCTCGGACTCGCTCCTCGAAGGCGGCTCCGTTCTGCTACAACCCTGTTTCCCTCTCAAACCATCGACCCCCCCCCCACACACACACACTCTCACCATGCAACCCCACAGACCCTGACCGCACTCTTCTGCCTGTTGCGCTCACTTTCTTCCTTTGGTTGCAGTTACGGTGTTTGTCTCTCTCTCGCGCTCCCTGGTCTTTGCCTTCCAGGTCAGTTTGTTTTGATCAGAATCCCCATTTTTTCCTTACTAAAATGCGTCCTGACCTTATGTCGGCACGGCTGGCGATGACAGAACACATCGTGTCTGGCCGTCTGTCCGTCTGTCCGTCTGGTCTAAGACTAGTGCGCTCTAGAGGGAAGCGCTGTCTGGTTATTCTGGGTGGCTTGAGAAGGCCAAAGGCCAAAGGCCAAAGGGTAGACTTCAGTCATGTCTCACTTTCCCTTCTTCTGCCACTTTCTCTATTGTGATTTATTTGACAGGTTTTTTTTTTGGTACGGAAAAAAGTCTTGCCAATCCAGTTTGGTGGCTGCAGTCAAAGCGAGAGCTCAAAACCAGGGTTTGATGTACCACAGGCTCAGAACTCTCCCTGTGTCCACGTGCCATGTCAGGAGATGACCACACTGCGGGGATGCGTTTTAACGGGTGTTATGGGGTGGGCCGCATTTCCATGGCCGGTTCAACAAAGGACATACGGCTGGTATTGTCGAATCTGAAACACCCTTCTGTGAGTCAGGGGATTCACGCAAAGGTGTCCTCACACTTTAAGCTGCTGTAGGCATGATTCGAGAGTTACAAAGAGCCGGCAGAAAAGAGAAGAGGGTAAAATTTTGAAACAAAAAAAGCACGAAAAATGTCATGCTGGTAGCAGACTTAAATCTAAGTCGACTCAGGCGCAGTCAACTTGTAACCCATATTCTCACAGCACATTTCACTCGCTAATAGCTGATTGCGATGCCATTTCTAAAAAATGACGGCTCATAAATTGACGTTTAACGAAGAGGGGACCCATTGCAGCACTATGTGGGTATGATGCATAGATCCCCGACCCCAACACATGACCTCTCCTGCTCCGTTGCCTCATTCCGGTTTTACCTGCGAGCACAGGCGCCTCTCTAACCATACCTGACATTCTTGCTGACACTCAACTGAAACACACACACACCCACACACACACACACACACACACACACACCCTGTTCTCAATGGAGCACATGGAAATCAGGTCATAGGTGAGCGATTGAGAGAAGGCAAGGGCCTTTCATGTGTTTTTTACTGTAGTCTGCTTCCTGATGATACCTGACGGTAATGTCTACCTATGGTGATTTTCCACGATGGGTTTAGCCATCTATCTTCTGAAGCGCATCCTCATACGCCCTTTAAAGACATCAGACAACTTGGTGTACATGTATTTCAGACACAAAAAGAGGACGAATGCTTTACGTATAGGAACACTTCCCCCCCACCCCCCTCAAATACACATACCAGTTTTTTCAAAACACCCTTCTGTGTGATTATTTTGCCTGTTTATCGGCGGGGAATACGTCTTCTCTCGTTCCGTAGCTCAGTACCGCAGCCGTACCCAGCTGCAAGGTCAGGGAACGACAGAGGGTGGGGTGGGGCGTGATGCACTGCACAGTCACTGTGTGTTGAAGATGGATTCAGGTGCGGCAGCCAAAAAGAGCTGGGCGACCACGATACAGCGGGAATCTCTGTCCTCGTCACCTCCGTGACATCGGTGTCCTCCTCTGTTCAACGAGGTCATCTCTGTGGTCCTTTGTCCTCGTTGCTGTGGACGATGTCACTGCTGTCAAAGCAGTTGTCTGCGTGGTGTTCATCTATCAAGGGTTGTATGCACAGCATCAGCGCCATCCCTCTTAATATTTCATCTTGTAGCCCTCATCTCCACACCGAGATCATCATCGTCGTCGTCGTCGTCCACATCTTGATCCCTTATCACTACCATAACTCAAATACAAGTTGTTCACTTTGTTGCTTCATTATCACCATGACTACCATCGTCATCACCACCACAATTACCATAATCAACACCCCCCTGATGCGTCACCACCATGACCACGTATTTTTTTTGTTCAAACTTCAGCTGTCTTCCGTTATTTCCATGACAACCTCATCCCCATCCCCATCACCTTCACCTCTTCAGGACAATCATCATCGCCATCATCACCAACACAACGTGTTGGTGATCGTGATGATCTTCATCATCTCTTCTCTTCAATGATCGTTTGGTTTGAGCTTCTGTAGTCTTCTATCATCATCACCGTCAAGGTCGTTACCGGGCCAACCTCATCTTCGTCATATCTTCAACACCATCATCTCCAACAACACCAAATCACTCATTACCACGATGACCTCATCGCCATGACTGCCACCAACCACCACAGCCAGCCGTCATCATTATCCTTATCGTTTACAGTCCGTTATGGGACCACCGCAATGTCCCGGGAGGGGCTTGCGTGGAGTGGGGCGGGGTGGGGTTGAGGGGATGGGGACGAGAGGCGGGGTCCCTCCTGCTCTGTATGCAGACACAGGGTGGTGAGTTACCATCCTTCACAGCTAGGACTCTAATCAGCCCCGCCACTGACAATGTAATTATGGAAGTGTCCAACCACAGTCACTGGCCGGGGGAATTCTAATTATTTACAAGGCCACTGAGGAGACGGTGGCGGCTCCTCTGACACACTTACACATGCACGCATGTGCACACACACACACACACACATACACAGTAAGATAAGGGCCAGGTTGGCCACAACAGTTTTGTGAAATGAAATGCAAAATAAAATTGAAGAGAAGAGAGAGAGAGAGAGAGACAGAGACAGAGACAGAGACAGAGAGACAGAGACAGAGAGAGAGAGAGAGAGAGAGGGTAAAATGGTTGAACAGTAAGCCCAACACACCCACACTCACACACACCTGTGGTGCAGATCCTCTGCAATCCAAACGGGGTCTCTCTTATCAACATATCTGTGTGCGTGTGTCTGAGTTTGAATGTTGAGCGCAGTACAAACACAAATCAAATCACACCCTAGCTTCTTCGGGATGCATTACCGTATGAAGAGTGTAACGCTGAGGAACGCGTGTGTGGGGAGGGGGCGTATAGGAGATAAGGATAAGGATCTGATGTAGATTGCCTCTGTCCCATGGTGTTGAACAGCTAATCTCTCTAGCTAGCGTGGGTCAAGAGAGGATATTAGAAGAAGGAAGGAAGGCAGGAAGGAAGGGAACGTCCTACAACTTCCTGTCACGTCGCATTGGCTGCTGTCGTTTTTGAAACGACAGCAGCCAAACTGTTTCAGATGCAGCGTCTGATCTGAGAGAACCCATAGAGTCCGGCCATTCTACTGTGAACCGCTGCAGGGACACAAATTCAAAGGAGGAGTTGAACTGAAAAAGTTCACAAATCCTGGTGAAACAGCAGGGAAAGTAGTCAAGAGATCAAGTCTCTCTCTCTCTCTCTCTCTCTCTCTCTCTCTCTCTCTCTCTCTCTCTCTCTCTCTCTCTCTCTCTCTCCTCTCTCACTCTCTCTCTCTCTCTCTCTCTCTCTCTCTCTCTCTCTCTCTCTCTCTCTCTCTCTCTCTCTCACCTGTTTCCCCATAATAACACTCCAATCCTGTCCCAGACAGCCTCCCTGCCCAATATCCCTCTCTGCTCACCTCTCCTTGCATCAACTCCACCCCATCTGTTTTTATAATAAATAAATATACATATATAATCAAATATATGTGTCTCTCCAAGATGAAAAATAGTTTGCTTTTGTTTATTTGCCGCTGATGCAAATGCGAGCACGCGGCTAGGATTAGCCAGTTCTCCATCTCTGTACTGATAGTGCCTGTAAGAAAGAGGGGATTTTTATGCAAAAACGATCTTTCCTTCCCTGTGCTATGACAATTGCAATGCATCACTTCATAGACAGTTTTTAATCTTTTTCAAACCGACCACACTTTGAACTGCTGGGGAGGCGAGATATACAACTGCGGGTATATATATGCGTGTGTATGTGTGTATTTGTGTGTTCTGTGGTGGTGTGTGTGTTAGCGAGAGTGCGTACTTTTGCGTACGTGCTGTATGTGTTTTCCTGTGATTAATCTTTGGAGTCGGTTTAAGCACACTGCTGACACAGCACAGAGATCTCTCTCTCTCTCTCTCTCTCTCTCTCTCTCTCTCTCTCTCTCTCTCTCTCTCTCTCTCTCTCTCTCTCTCTCCTCTCTCTCTCTCTCTCTCTCTCTCTCTCTCTCTCTCTCTCTCTCTCTCTCTCTCTCTCTCTCTCTCTCTGCCCTTGGATTTAGCTTTGAGTCACAAAAAGTTTTGCGACTAATTCTTCTTTCAGTCTGTTGTTTCTCCGTTATTTCGCCGGCCGGGTTTGCCCTCCACGGCGACAGCTATTCTAACATCTGTAAACGTGTACGGCAAGCATATTAGCATTGGACCAATGTATAATGGATGTGGTGTGGCCTCACAGAAGTGGTACTGCTCAGAGTAAACTACCCTAAAGCTTGTTTTATTTGTTCCCCCATCTATGATCAGTTGCTCAAGCCAAGATGTACTGTAATGATTAACCATATCTCTCGCGTGTACTATACAGTAAAGTATAAAGCTTACACTTGTTTTTCGGTTTCACGAAAGGTCGGTTCTATCGTCTCTTTATGCGTACAGAATGTTTTGTTTAATATTAATCCCGGAGCGAAAAAGTCAAAGCACTCTCCGTCTTGCGCGCAATCCCCTCTTTTCAGTTCAAATCGTTGATTGTCTCGCAAGTCATTCATTCAAAAAGTCCACCATTATTTCCGAACTGCGACTATCTGCTACATGCTACGATAGCACAGCGGTAATTAAAGATATGCGCATGTTTGCCTGGAGTGTTTCAGACAGAGATAAATGCTGTCTGTTCCCTACACTTCCTTTGATTCCATTTTATTTTGTCCAACATCAAACTGTCAAGCTGTCGGAAAAAAAAAGACGAAATCTGAATGCAAAAAAAAGGAAAAGAAAAATCCTTAACATTCAAGACGTCATCTGAACACGCCCCGCCGCCATCACTCACACGGACAAGATACGGGCAAAACTCGCCTTCTTCCTCTCTTTTGCGTTTTCCCCGGTTATGATTTATATTTTCGGGGGGGGGTGGGGGGGGGGGGGGGATGAATGTCTGACTGACTACACAATTACCAAAGTGTATGGGCATGTAGCGGCATATCATCAGGACAGCCGCGCGGACGGGGTTTTACAAATGAAATAACGCTAGCCTGTTTATCTTTTCTCTCCCGCGCGAGCGTCCCGTTGAACGCGGCGGGCTGGCGCGGGTTAGATACCAACAGGACCGCTTACAAAGGCGAGATAAACCCTTAAAGACAGTTTCCCTTTTTTCCCTCCATTTTTTTTTTTATACTCATCCAATTTTAATAAGCCTCTTCGCAGACACGCAGGTATTCACCGGGACGTTGCCGACGGCGTGCAGGTAAACACATCCGTTTTGTAAGCTCTTTGCCGAGATCATCATCATCACACGCACACAAACACGCACACACACGTACAGACACACACACACAGAAACACGGAGGAGAAAAAGGCCCTCAAACCAGTGGCATGACATGTATTCTCAACATGTCAAGGGTGACAAAAAGATACACAGGGAATAATAGAATAACAGATACATATTCCCCCCCCCAAAAAAAACGCACCTCTCTCCCTCTCGCTCCCTCTTTCTTCCTCTTCTCTCTCTCTCCCCATTTCTTCCTCTTCTTCGCCCCGTTCTCCCGTCTCATCGGGCTTGTGACACCTTGGCTAAACGATGAAAAGAAAAAAAAAACACTTCACTTCCGTCTCAGAGTTCCCCTCCACCTTCCCCCCGTCCCCCCCGTCCCCCCCGTCCCTCTCACCCGGGCCTCCACACTGACAGAATCCTGGGCTCCTGAGCACCCCATTTTTCCTTTCGTCTCCTCTCCCCATTCTCTTCTCGAGTGACACCTAGCATTCTCGCGGCGGTTTGGCGCGGAAAAAGGGGATTTTAATCACAAGCCTCATTACGGCTAAGCGGGAGAAATAATAATAATAAAAAAAAAGACACAGAGAAAGGAGCTCAACCCGCCGCGCTGACACAAAGAAGCGCCCTAAAAGGGATTTTGCCGCAGAAGAAAAAACGAAAACGCTTGTCTCGCGGCAGCGGTTGACGCCGCGAGCTCCCGCCCCCCCCCCCCCCCCCGACACGTTGACACGCCGGTGTGTTGTGTGTGTGTGTGGTTGTGTGTGTGTGTGTGGTGTGTGTTGTGTGTGTGTGTGTGTGTGTGTGTGTGTGTGTGTGTGGTGTGTGTGTGTGTGTGTGTGGAGACCACCTGAAAGACCCTCAAAGACCTGAATGGCACCGACGACACCTGCGCCCCGGCTAAGGAGGGATTAAGGTGTCGACGTGCACAATTGCTCATGGGTACGTTTGTAAAAGGCAGAGGAGGATGTGTGTGTATGTGTGTGTGTCTGGCTCTGTGTGTGTGTGTGTGTGTGTGTGTGTGTGTGTGTGTGGCTCTGTGTGTGTGTGTTTGTGTGTGTGTGTGTGTGTAGGAAGAAGGAGGGCTCAGTGTTCTTTTGACTCATCACTGACACCGATACACACTCGCGCGCACACAAACATCATTCATTTT
>OLKM01002003.1:0-15000 GCA_900291075.1 Melanogrammus aeglefinus | reverse complement strand
CACCTTGATGTGTCACTCTGCTAATATTTGACCATTTCACTTCAAATAAACCACATGGTAGATCTAACAAGACACGACCGCTTAGAAAAGGTGAACTAGCTCCCACCGCGGTGCTCGGTTCGATTCCCGTGCGGCGGGAAAAACATGCACAACTTTAAAAGGGTGGGGGAAAAAAATGAATTACGAAAACGAAAAAAAAAGGCAATTAATTCCAGATAGCACCGGCATGAAAGGCTGGGAGGGAGGCTGTGAACATTCAAATAAATTGACGCACAGACGTGGTGCGCGATGTCCCCTCCTTGTGTCTTTAAAGCCCGTTCTACACAGGACTCAATCACGCCCAGGTTGCGTGGTTTGAACTTCAAACATTCTCCCGCCGCCTGGCACCAGTCCAACAGAACACCAGAGAGAGAGAGAGAGAGAGAGAGAGAGAGAGAGAGAGAGAGAGAGAGAGAGAGAGAGAGAGAGAGAGAGAGAGAGAGAGAGAGAGAGAGAGAGAGAGAGAGAGAGAGAGAGAGAGAGAGAGAGAGAGAGGATACAACAAGAGTAGGAAAACAGAAAACGAGGACAGAAATGTCTAGATATATCTCTCTGAATGTCTTCGGTATCAATGTTGCAGAATTCATCATTCGGTGGTTCTTGGGGGACATTTTACAAATTAAACTTCTCTTCAAAATGATAGAAATAAAACAATTATTTAAAAAAGAGTCACAACAATGATTTTAGGTGGCGATCAAATTTGGCAATATATTGTGGCACTATGATCTCTGACGTTAGAACTGAATAATTATTAATAAATGACGGCACTTCATTAATAAATAATACATTTATAAATAGTTGATACTTTTTACTAGTTCTTTCAATTATTGTATTAGACATATATGGTGAACCGAATTGAATAAAAACAAATCAATATGATTAATCGTATAAAAATGTATTCTTTATCTTCTTACAATTGGTTGGTTTTCTAAAAACTTTTCTGTCTTGGAAAAAAACACTGAGTGAGTTTAACACTGATGTAATGACAAAGTCAAGTGTTGGGATTAAAAAAATGGAGCAAATTAATTAAAGAGGAAAGCCAATCATTAAAGGACAGAATCCACCTCTTCCTCTTTTCCCTCCTCCTCCTCCGCTTCCTCCTCCTCCCTGAAAATGTCCCCGTCTCTGACTGCTGAACGCACTACAAAAAGAGGCCGACAACGGGAGTGTGTGTGTGTGTGTGTGTGTGTGTGTGTGCATATTTGCGGGCGTGTGCTGGTGTCGGTTGCGTGCGTGTTGAACCGGGCGAATGGAGAGCTTCCTGCCTCCTGCTGTCTGGGGCCGTCGCTCAGACCACCGCTGGGAGCACAGCCAGGAAGAGAGTGGTGGCACACACACACACACACTCTTACTCACCCAAGCACACACACCTCGAACAAATAAAGACACATACCTGTATGCACTAAAAGCCATTCATGTAAATACACACACACACACACACACACACACACACACACACGTCAATATGTATAAACTCACACATGCCATTCATTCCATCTGCAAGGATGTGCACGTAGTACGTAAACATACACACCCACACATCCACCCACCCAGACACACACTGGTGCAACGCGTACACATGCATGAAAATGTTCAAACATTCGCATACTGTAACCGTTCCCAACAAAGCCCCCCCCCCACACACACACACACACACACACACACACACACACACACACACACACACACACACACACACACACACACACACACTCTGCTGGCCCGCAGTCACTTAGGACTGGAGGGATTTCCTCCGGCTTACAAGTGGGCGAAGGTGCCGGGCTTCTGGTGGACTATGAGATCCTAGACACAGTGGAAGGCAGGTCAGTACAAGGGGGGGTCGCAGTGAATGAATAAATACTGATAAAAACTGTAGGATTATTACAATTTGGAAAGTTTGGCATTTTCACGACATCCAAAGAAAACTTGTATGAGAGAAAGGGAGAGACAGAGATAAAGAGAGAGAGAGGGAAATGGATAGAAAGAGGCGGACAGAGAGAGGAAGAGAGTACGAATCTGTTCCGTGAGTAAAATGCTGTAATTATCCAAGGAATGTCAACACTTCCTCGACTGTGCTTTCCTTGGCCAATTTCAGACGAGATGCTGTCACTGAATGGTTATCCGTTGCTCAAAATAACCTTTGTGTGTGTGCACATGTGTGTGTGTGTGTGTGTGTGTGTGTACGTGTGTGAGAATGTGAAAACGTGTTTCCCACATTTAATCTTTCAACAGGGCGAACTTTCAAATGAACGATCGAACAGAAGGAAAACTAAATCAAATCTGAAATGAATCCTTTAGAACCAGCCTGTCCTTTAATTGGGGATTTATTGCATCTCCTTTTTCCCCGAAGGAAAATGTTTTGAAAAGATCATCACCCCAACATTAAAAGTGGAATCGTCGAGGAGGTGAGAGTAGAGAAAAGGCGAGGAAAAATGCGTAGATGGAGGGACTGGGAGACAGAGAGTGGAGTTTCAGTAGGGGGCAATGCAAGGCTGCACAGCGCAAGGATATGAGGAGAGAGAGGGGGAGAGAGAGGGCAGAGAGAGGGAGAGAGAGGGAGAGTGGGGGTAAGGGTGGATCCATACGACTACACAGCACACGCCACCATTGTAAAAAATAAAATACAATATAGATGTACGGACATAACTTTAAAGTATCGCTACAGTGACATCCATGGGCATTTTACAGTGACTCACAACAGAGCTCTCTCTCTCTCTCTCTCTCTCTCTCTCTCTCTCTCTCGGCTCTCATCTCTTCTCTTCTCTCTCCTCTCTCGTCTCTCCCTCTCCTCTCTCGTCTCTCTCTCTCTCTCTCTCTCTCTCTCTCTCTCTCGATGATGAGTTTAAAGGTTGGAAGCATGATTCACCATCGACTTTCATTATGGGGTGTGACAACGAAGAAGACGCTAGAAACAATAGCCACATTTTTTTTGTAGAAAGAGGTCGGCACACACACACACGGACATATTGGCTCTGAAATAATGCTGACTTTACATTCCCCCCACAACCACAGCGATGTTCCGCACCGACACAACACACACACACACACACACACACACACACACACACACACACACCGATCAGCATGTTTTAATCTGACAGGAATTAGCATATTCATAATGTCTCTAATGACTTTGAACCGAGAATTCAAAAAGAAAGCGGGTAGTGGTGAATTTTAAACACCAGTTCAAGTTCAACTTTGAACCCTTTGTGTGTGTGCGTGTGCGTGTGCGCGGTGCTAATGTACACCAATACTAAAAGTACAAACGCCAAGCAAGCAACACCACATCCGCACAATCCAACGTATAAAAGTCCACACACATAAAAAATATAATTTATGTAGCAAAACAAAACAAATTAAAAGGCGGCCTTGCTTTGAAGTTCAGCGGGGCCCAGAAAATCCAGAATTTTGCCCCCAAACCCCATTCTTTGACTGTCTTCATCCGGATCGAAGACACTACACCTTTTACCTGTAAGTGACAACCTCGAGAGGAAGTGTAACGCTTTCACGCTTCCTGTCGTGTTTGTCTTGGTCCAAAACAGTTTCTAGAACTGTTTCTAATGCTGCGCACAGTTACGCACGCGCACAGGCACACACACACACACACACACACACAGGAGCAGTCTTGCTTTATTAAACTTAAACTTTATTTTCCTGCATTATTTCTTCTTGTCTTTAACTGTTTGGTCTTCTGCTTATTCTCTTTTCTCCCGGTACCCCCCGTGACCATTGGTGATGTCATCGATTGGAGACTATTTCATGTTGTTTGGGCCCCACAGCAGGAGGGGGGGGGGGGGGCTTTAAGAGACGGGAAAATATGTAAAAAATAGATAATAAAAAAATAGATAAATAAATATCAAAAACATTAAAGGAGAGATAGACATCGTCGTCTTTTCCCCGGGAGACGAGGGAGTCGCGGTGTGAATGGGAACGCGCCCGAACGCCGCGGAACATCTGAGAGACGATGGAACAAGCGGTAAGAAGCTTAGCTGACTCATGTGAGATCCACTCGCTTGCATCAGTGAGCCCATAAAAGGAGGCAGAAAAAAAGACGTGTTTATCTCCATCACAATTAGTGACGGTGGTATGTCGGAGGTATTTATTAATTTTTTTACGGGGGTCTGACTGACAGAACACAGATTACATTCAAATGCCCACAAATCACACCATTTTTTTTGTTTTGATAACACCCTGATTCTGGCACTCCCTGTCACTTTGTGTGTGTTGGTGTGTGTTTGGGTTTGTGTGTGTCTGTTCGCGAATTGTGTGTGTGTGGGCCTGTTTATGCGTTTGGGTGTGTATGCATACATGTGTCTGTGGTGGGTGTGTGCTTATCTGTATGTCTGATGGCGTGTTGTTTGTGTGTGTGTGTCTGTGTTGTGCGTTATTGTGTTGGTTGTAAGCGAGAGAGAGCGAGATAGAGATAGAGTGGGTGGGAGCGAGCTTGTCACAACACATCTGTGCTGTGAGAGAGAGCCCGGGTTGCCATGTTTTGATCACCTGCAGTATTAGCGCCGATGTAAATAAAGGATTACGGGACGGACGCGTCAACTCTCCGTCTGCGGGGGCTGTAAAGGAGAAAATGATCTATTTATTGGGTTATTTTTGAAGTGCGTACTTTAGGGTGGGTGGGGGAGGCAGGAGAGGGGCCGAGAAAGATGGCAGATGACCAGAAATATTGAAAAGTATAATCGCTCTCTTCTCTTTTGTCTCTCGCCTGACCTGTGACATTCAAACCAGTGTGTATGAGAGAGAGAGAGAAGGGGTAATAAAGAGAGGGAGATAAATAGAGGGAGAGAGAGAGAGAGAGAGAGAGAGAGAGAGAGATAGAGAGAGAGAGAGAGAGAGAGAGAGAGAGAGAGAGAGAGAGAGAGAGATAAAGAGGGAGTGAGAGAGAGAGAGAGAGAGAGAGAGAGAGAGAGAGATAAAAGAGGGAGTTGCCCGGTAGGGACATAGAAAGTAGAGCACACATGACACACAACACACACACACACACACACACACACACACACACACACACACACACACACACACACACACACACACACACACACACACACACACACACACACACACACACACTCCAACACAGTCTTTCTAGTGGCAGACGAAAAGAAACGAGGGGGTGCTTGGTTCGTTGACTTTCTGCGCCCCCCCATTGCACCTGTTCTGTGCCCCTGTGCCAGCGGTGGCATTTGGGTGTCGCAACATTGATCCCTCTGAAGACCAGGGACGCACACCACTTCAATCACACACAGGGTTTGTCTTTCTTTCCTGTTCCCATTGAGACATGCACAAACATACGCACACGCGACTTGAACATCCATTTTTCTTAAAAAAAAACCACAATTGTTCCATAGGAATCCTTGTGAATGACATAAATAAATTAAATACTCGTTAATTGTTCCTAAAATAAAATCGCAAATGGCTTTCCCACAACATTTCAATTTTTTATTATAAAAAGGATAAATTATGTTTGAGTCCCTCATTGCCACAGGCAACTCCCATGCGTTTACAAGACTTGAAGATAAATACAATTCACACTTTTATGTTCGTTGAGCGTACACAAAAATACAACCTGCCGAGATTAGGTTAATTTGTCCCCTAAAATGTAAATATGTCAGCTTCAATAAAAAGCCACCAGCCTCTGTGCAATTACTGTGTGTGGTGGTGGTGGAGGAGAAGGTGATGTTAACTGAGGAGTTGGAGGTGGAGCGAGAGAAGATGGAAACTATGTGTACAATCATCTCGGCCGGGTCTTTGGAGAAGTTAAAGGATGTCAAACAATGCACTCTCTATCTGGGGGTCCTTTTTCTTCAGGGTAAAAAAATGTATAATTTGCTGTTCAGAACGTACCTTCAAACTCCTTTTACATTCTGTCTCTCTTTCTCTCTCTCCTATCTATTTTGGTTCAAATGTAGACAATTTCAACCTCAAGCTTTGTACTGAAAAAAGTACAAAACAAACAGTCAATGTGTTTTTTCATTTGGCTGAGCGAGGCAACTTATCTACTCTGTGATTAAATGGCATGAGTGAGCGATCCACACAGACAGAGAGAGAGAGAGAGAGAGAGAGAGAGAGAGGAGAGAGAGAGAAGAGAGAGAGAGAGAGAGAGAGAGAGAGAGAGAGAGAGAGAGAGAGAGAGAGAGAGAGAGAGAGAGAGAGAAAAAGCCGATGACGAGAGAGAGAGATTTTCCCCTTATTCATTGTATTGCTTTAACAGTGCAGCAAAATGAAAAGAAGTGTATGGTATGCGTTGTGTGTGTGTGTGTGTGTGTGTGTGTGTGTGTGTGTGTGTGTGTGTGTGTGTGTGTGTGTGTGTGTGTGTGTGTGTCTGTGTGTCTGTGTGTCTGTGTGGCTGTGTGGCAGGGGGGTTGGGCAGGGGGGATGAGGGGGCTCTCGTTGGACCTTATCAGTTCACCAACAGAAGAAGGGAAACGATTAGCATCTAATTGAACCCAATCTGCGGCTCGATGGCGTCGTCGAAAGGGAACGCATCTATATGTATTTAAGAGATAATCACTGAACGAACACACACACAGAACCACACCCTCCACACACACACACACACACACACACACACACACACACACACACACACACACACACACACACACACACACACACACACACACACACACACACACACACACACACACACACACACACACACACAAAATCACCATCTGAAAGGTGGATTTCAGAAAAAGCTGGGTGTTGTTGTTGGGGTGGAGTTAGTGGTTTTTTGTTGTTTGAGCCGGTGTTCAATGGTATAAATACATATTTATATTCGTGCGTGTCTGTGTGTGTGTGTCTGCAAACTTATTGCTCAAGCCAAAGGCAGGGGAGATTATGATAATGTTCATCAGGCAGGGGGTCTCGTATGCCCTTGGACTCAGCAGTCTGACGTTTACTTACACTGTAGATACACAGAGAGAGACGAAAGGAGAAGGAGTGGGCGAAAGACACCGAAAAAACTCCTATCAAACTGGATTCAAAGGAACTATTTGGCTCTTGATGGTTATAATGGCCCCGGTGGAGACGGTTGGTTCCTGCATGGCGACACAGAGCACCATGTCATGTGTCATTGTCCTTCAGCTTCTACAATAAAGCCGTCTGCCAGCATCCCCGGCCAGTGTCTTTGTTATGGAGGAGGACTGAAACCCTTTTCAGGAAGTAGGATGACGTGTAAAGGTCAAACCAATACGGTCTCCCTGCCGTTCTGAGGTGACGAGACGGCGACACAAAGACACAAAGTTCCCCCCGGGTACAGTTGAAAAGATCAAAGTTCAACATGCGGTCGCAGGGCATGCGCTAAGACAATGACACAAGTGGCTTTCATCAGTCTGTGTGTGTCTGTGTGCATTTGTGTGTCTGTGTGGGGATTTTGTCTTTTTGATTAATGCAAAACATTATTCAAAAAAACCCAGCGCTGAGGTCGCTGCAGGATGCCGACACCTGACAGAGGACAGTGCGTAGGGACCGGCAGTGACTGAAGGAGAGGAAGGATGCAAAACGAAACAATTACAGAAGGGAACACTTTTTGGTTCATGAAGTGAAAAAGAGATGCACAAAACAAAAGTAAGACAGGCTCGGACCAGTTTCACTCCAACAATTGTTGACGTTTTTCCTCATACAATGCATCCAGCACACAAGGAAACGTCTCAATGCAAAAAATGTGGTGCATATGAATTGAAATATTGTTGGGGGCTTGGTGTCTGTTTTCAGTTCCAACGGACAGGGAATGTTTGAGCGGCTTACTAAGCGAACACCTTTGTTCTGCTATAAGGAAGTGGCATTCAGGTGGGAAAAGTTGGAACCGTGAATGTACCATGACAACTGCGAACCGTTAGTGTTTCCGCCTATATTCACATCCATGACGAGCTGATTATGATCTCAGGGGGAAAGTTGTAAAACCAGTGTGAGATTGTTTTGAACTCACACTCACCACACACACACACACACACACACACACACACAAAGCTGCATGGCCAACATGTAGCCATTAGGGTAGGAACATGTCCTTATTTTCCTTGTCTCTTGATGTCATCAGGTAGTTTAGTGCCCATGAACATAATGCGTGCATGGAGGGGGATTTTGTGGTGATATTTGGATGCATGATGGCACGACCTTGGGGAACATGGAGCAAGCTTCCGCCCTGACGGTCGATCAAAAGGACTTATGCAAACCTAGTATTAAAAAAAAGAACACGAGAAAGAATGAAAGAGCGGGAAGGAATGAGAGAAAAAAAAATTAGGGAAAGAATGAAAGTAAGATAAGAAACATGAGCAAATGGGAGAGAAACATGAAAGAAAAATGATAAGTAAGAAAAGTAATGAAAACAGTCCGTCCATTAATATATAGAAATAATTATATTAAATATAAAGAATAAGAAAAAATAAAAGAGCGAAAGAAAAAAAAGTGTGACGCAAGCCAGACAAAATAAGTCAAAGGCGAGTGGAAAGACTAAGGAGACCAAGAGGGACCAGCAGCCTGCAGAAGGAGGGTAAAGAGTGGAGTCCTGTTGGCTTTGGTGGCCTGCTGCCCCACAGGGCTCCGGGCCGCGGCCTAATAACCTTTCATTACAACTCTCCTCCCCCACCAATTAGTGACAGGTGGGTGGGCCGCACAGCCACGCAGCCCCCCCCCCCCCCCCCCCGCTTTGATCGCCCGCTCTGTTCACTGACACACATCTAATGACCAGGAGAGAGAGGCCTGTGGCGCCCCACAATGGCACGCACACTGCTCTCTTTGTGTGTGTGTGTGTGTGTTTGCATGCAAATATGCACAAAAAAGGCACATCTCTCTCTCTCTCTCTCTCTCTCTCTCTCTCTCTCTCTCTCTCTCTCTCTCTCTCTCTCTCTCACCTCTCTCTCTCTCTCTCTCTCTCTCTCTCTCTCTCTCTCTCTCTCTCTCTCTCTCTCCTCCCCCCTTTCTCTCCCCTCACCTCCCCCCTGACTCCAGGAAGCATTTACATTACCTATTTCTGCCCTACAGCAAGCAGGGTGTGTCTGTGTGTGTGTGTGTGTGAGGGGGGGGGGGTGTTTTGGTTGCCCCACCTATTGCTCTGCAATAATTTACAGTATTTGATGCTAAACTACACACACACACACACACACACACACACACACACACACACACACACACACACACACACACACACACACACACACACACACACACACACACACACACAAATATAAAAAGAGAGAGACCTAAATGTATCTATATATAAATGTATTTTAAATATATATAAAAATATAATATACATATAAGTATAAATATATTTATGTGTTTATTTATCAGCAAATGCCTTTAAGCTTGGTCGGTTGCCTCCTTTACATGAAAAAGTACTTTGGGGATCAGTTATATTTAGTTTGGCTAATGTTGGTGGCATAACAAAAGTATCTGGTTACCACATTGCATCCAGCAATGTATTCATTCAAGTGTACAAAAAGGGAGGTAACTGGGCACACGAACTGTCGATATGTGTATCAAATTTACTCTGAACATATTTATACATCATCTCTGCAGTTGTGGTACGGTGTTTTGTGTTTACTAAAATAGAAAACGTGGTTGGGATATGATATTGAGAGTGTTTTGAACACAAATAGATTTGTGTGTGTGTGTGTGTGTGTGTGTGTGTGTGTGTGTGTGTGTGTGTGTGTGTGTGTGTGTGTGTGTGTGTGTGTGTGTGTGTGTGTGTGTGTGTTTCTCTCTCTCTCTTGGTTGTCGATGTAGACAGGAATAACAAGGATTAACGTTACCTCATCATAAACTCAGACTATACGACTACCAAACACAGAGCGAAAAAAAGACAATCACAGAGATAGTGTGTGTGTAGGTGTGTGTAGGTGTGTGTGTGTGTGTGTGTGTGTGTGTGTGTGTGTGTGTGTGTGTGTGTGTGTGTGTGTGTGTGTGTGTGTGTGTGTGTGTGTGTGTGTGTGTGTGGGGAGATGGAAGAAAGAGCCGTAGTGGGAGTACAGGTGTGGTTAGAGAGATCTGGAGGTGAGTAGGAGCTGTATTAAATGACAATGCGATACAGGACACGGTGGATGAACTAATTCTGATGGAAAAACGCTTCTGTTACAACACTGCCTACAAGCTTTCTGTAAGCTCTCTCGCTGCCGCTGTGTTTGTGTGTGTGTGTGTGTGTGTGTGTGTGTGTGTGTGTGTGTGTGTGTGTGTGTGTGTGTGTGTGTGTGTGTGTGTGTGTGTGTGTGGTGTGTGTGTGTGGGGGGGGTGGGGGGGGGTTGCTTTTGGTTTCTTGATGTGTCGTACAATTAAGTTTGTGCATGGTTGAGTCAGAAAGAGAAAGAGAAGAAACAAAAAGAGACAAAGAGACTTGTAAACGACGGATCAAAATTAGAAGCTCAAATTTGAAGAGAACGACACGCATTGAGGGAGAGAGAGAGAGAGAGAGAGAGAGAGAGAGAGAGAGAGAGAGAGAGACGGAGAGAGAGAGAGAGAGAGAGAGAGAGAGAGAGAGAGAGAGAGACAGAGAAGAGAGAGAGAGAGGGAAAGAGAGAGAGAGAGGAGAGAGACGGAGAGAGAGAGAGAGAGAGAGAGAGAGAGAGAGAGAGAGAGAGAGAGAGGAGAGAGAGAGAGAGACAGAGAGATTCACCAGACAGGGAAAGAGAGGTGACATGTCGTCGGAGCCGGGATTGAGTACAGAGGAATGCAGGTGTGTGTATGGGTGTGTGTGTGTGTCTGCATGTGCCCTGGGTCAGCCCTACAGGTATGTTTCCACCACAACATCACCTCCCACTGACCCCCCTAATGGACGAGGTGAGGCAGCAGTCACCGGAAGGGAGTGGCTGCACACGCACACACGCACGCACACACACACACACACACACACACACACACACACACACACACACACACACACACACACACACACACACACACACACACACACACACACACACACACACACACACACACACACACACACACACACACACACACACACACACAAACCCTTGAGCAAGCACACAATTGGACAAATGCAACCGGCCGAAAGAACCTAATAGCATACCGATAATATAAACCTGCAACACCATGCAGCTCTTTTTGCCACGAGACTCCCTCTCACACACACACACACACACACACACACACACACACACACACACACACACACACACACACACACACACACACACACACACACAAACACACACACACTCAATCACTCAACAGCTTATAAAGCAGAAGTCAAAATAGCGGCATTAGTCTGGCCCCGACCGGGAGGACTCAACGGGCCCCTCAGAAGCAGCTGAGCGTGGCCGCGGGTCCGGGCTCCGCTGGCGGGGGCCGGCTGCGTCCCGGCCGGGGTGAACCAGGGGCTACGAGCACCATGGAGGAGTCACGGTCAACAGGGCGATCAGCGCCCACAAGAAACACATCACAGTACTGGATCTGACGGCGGGGGTCTGGTTGGAAGGGTTGAATCACACACTGAATGGAAACCCTCACACACACGTACGCACACACACACATACACTCACGAACGCACACGCAAAGGTACAAACACACACATTTACTCAAACACATGTAATCACACACACAGACACAGGTAAAACACATGCACACACACACACTGCACGGTGGTCTTCGTCTGCTGGAAGTGCAGGTGGAGCGGGAAAGGAACGATGTTTTTACTTTTTTTGTTATTGTTTTAATTCCTCCGTTGAATGCTTTGAGCAGTTGTTGAATGTTAAGTCGACACTCCATTTATCGCAACCGAACCCCCCCACACACACACACACACACACACACACACACACACACACACACACACACACACACACACACACACACACACACACACACACACACACACACGAGACAGACACACACACATGTGCACGCACACACCGAGACACACGCTTTGTATGCTGCGAAAGAACCAAGTCATACACACCTGCACCTTCCGGATCGAAAACGCAGAGACAAATGTGCCGGCAAACACAACACACAACACTCACACACAAACAAACCCAAACACACACAGATGATTACCGTACTCACTATATTACTTGTGGACTGCAAACTGCTAGTCTCCTGTAGGCCTGCCAACCCACCATAATCCCCCAAACACCGAATTTTCATTTCAAACAAAAGCTCAAAGTGCCAGAAGACAGAGGCAAGCATTCTGCCGGATCCTCGATTTATTTCACCTTTTCTTCCTCTTTCTGTGTGTCTCTCTCATTCTCCTCTCCCTTCCCCAGTTTTTGGAATACTCTTTCCTTGAGTTCCAACCACTTGTTACTTGTTCCCTCCCTCCTACACACACACACACACACACACACACACATTTATTAATCATAGAATCGTGCAATGATGTCGTACAGCTAAAAACGGTTCAATATTTTACCCAACCAAAACTGCGTTATGTTATATTTAACAGAATAAGGGTCCCTTCTCTGACTAAGGAAATACTTGGGCCAGGACATCATTCTTTTGAAATAGTTGATTGATGTGGCAGTTTTCAAGCTTCTATCAATATTCCTTCTGTTTTGACCGCTTCCTCTCTCTTTCTCCCTCTCTTTTCTCTTTCTCATTTCCTACATGGTCTATCGGCCTGTGATCAAAGCAGAATAGGGGAACAGATCAAAGAGCGAGACAGAGAGAGAGAGACACAGAGAGAGAGACACAGAGAGAAAGACAGAGAGAGAGAGACATGCCATACATTCTTAAAGGGACAGGTCACTGGTTTTTAACCTTATTTCCTCAGTGGCAGACGGTGGTCAAAGTGTGTCGGAGACGATGCGGTTCATTAAGGAGCTGCTAGGATGCCTCCAGGTAGGCTGTGGTGGACATTAGGGTTCGAACCCACAACCTTTTGGCTGGGGGGGGTCAGACACCCTGACATCACGATTCATAGACGAGCCGACCAGTGCTGCTCACCTACTCACTTAGTGGGCAATACACTACGCGATGTGGACTGGCTCAAAAAGCATTTGTGTGGAAGCAGATCGACAAAAGTTAACGGGGTTATGGGACCGAAACATTTCCACTGCAATAAGAAGTTGGGGTTACGTCCAAAAAGGTTGGGCTCCACTGCCCTGGCCACTAGCCGCCATATACATTGCGCATCCATCACAATCAATGCTATTATTTTGATACTTTTCAAACCACTGAGCTTGCAGAGACAAGCTATTGGCGTAAAGGGATAGAGTGACCGACCGAAGACGGACGGACGGAAGGGAAACAGAGAGGGGAGGGAGGGGGCGGGTATCCAGCAAATATGCTGCGTTGTTGAATTTTTTTAACCCCTGCCCATAAGTAAATAAGACTTAAGCGGCAAACCCTTGAAATGAAATCGTGGGGCGGCGGTGGTGGTGGCGGCGGTGGTGGCGGCGGTGGTGGTGGAGGTGGTGGTGGAGCTGGTGGTGGTGGTGGTGGTGGTGGTGGAGCTGGTGGTGGTGGTGGTGGTGTTTAGACTGAAGGCCGGGGCTGGTGTTGTGCTGTCTAAGGCATGCTGTGCTAAGCCGCTTACATGACCAAACTCTCTGGCTGCGTGTGCACGTTGCTTCCCTTTAATTACCAGGTCCAACCCCTTTACACACACACACACACACACACACACACACACACACACACACACACACACACACACACACACACACACACACACACACACACACACACACACACACACACACACACACAGCGCCAAAATACATCACACTAGACTCGAGTCTCCACGCCGACATTGACGTGTTCACATTCACACACAACCACACACACACACACATGTATTTGTGTGTCTGTGTGTGTGTGTTTGTGTGATATCAAGTGATACACAGGAAGTTGCAATGCGGAAAGTTGCAATAGGACCCTTGGACAAAGCATAAAGTCATATTCCCTACACAAGGTGTGTGTGTGTGCGTGTGTGCGTGCGTGCGTGCGTGCGTATGTGTGTGAGGGTGTGTGTGTGTGTGAGAGGGTCGGTCGTTCCAGTACGTCCTCTGTCAGTCGCCCTGTGAGAGAGGCTCACTCGTTCTGAGATCCTCAACACGGACCCCTGGCCTGCCTCACTCCCTCCTTCTGACCTCCCCCCACCCCTCCCCCCCCCCCCCACACACACCCACACACTCACATTACACAACACTCTATTCTCCAGTCATCATCAATGTTTCCCAGGCTGACATGTCACTAGGCCTATTACCCCCCCCTGCCCCCAACTCCCCTCCAACCCATTCTGTCTCAGTTCGCACCCTATAAGGCGGGGGGGGGGGGGGGGGGGGGGGGGCTTGCGCACATCCCCCCGCCCTACTCCCCCCCCCCCCCCCGCCCGCCTTGTCCAGGTCGCTCGCACGGCTGCCTGAGCGCCCGCCGGCCCACGGTCCACGGGCTGGCTCCTACCGGCTACATCCCACCCCGCCGCAGCCAGCCAGCCCCACTCACCTCCACCTCCACCCTCCTCCACCACCCCCCGGCGCCCTCCATTAGACCTAATTGTGGTGGTGTAGAGGATGGGGCAGATCATTGGGCTGGAGACCTGGATCATGTGAAGGGGTGGGGGGGCAGGAAAAAGGGGGGGCCGCAATTAGGTCCCCCTGCACTAGGTCGGTCCCAACGAGGAGTTTGGTTTCCCTACCTGTAAAGACACGTACACACACACACACACTCACGCACACACACACGCTCGCACACACGCTCGCACAACTTTAGACAGTCTGCTTCTCATATGTAGCAAGGCTGCTAAAGGAGAGAGACAGAGAGAGAGACAGAGAGAGAGAGAGAGAGAGAGAGAGAGAGAGAGAGAGAGAGAGAGAGAGAGAGAGAGACAGAGAGAGAGAGAGAGAGAGAGAGAGAGAGAGACAGAGAGAGAGAGAGAGACAGAGAGAGAGAGAGAGAGAGACAGAGACAGAGAGAGAGAGAGAGACAGAGACAGAGACAGAGAGAGAGAGAGAGAGAACGATACAGAGTGAGGGAACCATAGACAAC
>OLKM01002002.1:37500-90567 GCA_900291075.1 Melanogrammus aeglefinus | reverse complement strand
ACGAACACCAAACAAATTCCTAAATTGAATTTGGCAATAAACATTCTGATTCGAGTCAGCTTAGCTCCGTGCGTTTATAAGGCGCTACATGCTATGTTAGCGCATTCAAACGCACTTTAAAAACTATCTATGCTCACGTTGACAAAACGACAAGATAAGGAAAGAAAACGGCGCTGACAATTAGTTCGCATAACCGTGATCTCGTCACCATAATTTTCATGAGGAAACTGATGAGAGAAAAACCAGTTATGACAAAGTTCCACGGATTGTTCGCTCCAACGTCGATTCGCGAATCAGCGACCGAGTCCAAGTTGTTTGGACGGCAGGGGCCCACGGTGGCAACCTCAAGCGCAATCGGAGTGGTGTCGTCACCTTGGCCACGGTGGGCCGCGGCAGAAACAAGCTGGTCGGAACTGACTAGACAGGCTGATTTGTGTCAATTGTTTATGGTAGGTTAAGCGTTAAGCCCTAAGGCGGTATGGTTTGCTGCACTCTTAATATTACTCTACACTGCTTGCCAACCAGAAAATGCGTACCTCCCTGCTACGGCTATCCTAGCCACCTAAAATGGCCCCTATCCTACTGTTTGAAGACCCACGGATAATTATTATCTTGTGACATATTAGAGACTGTTAGAGAAACAACAGAAGGTCTGATGGGCGCTGTGCTCGCAAAGACACATCCAAACGGTTCTTTGAACGAAACATTCGTAGTTACAAGTAACACAAACAAATAAGCAGTTCACATATTTGAAGTGAAAGGCAATCAATGAGATAAAAGGCAGAGGACAAACATTCAAAAGGCTTCAAAGATATCACAGAATACTCATAGACACTACAATAAGTGACGCAAACACTATATAGGGGGCACAGAATTATTGGGAATAGAGCATCTCTTCAATGATCAGCGCATTAGTTAAATAAATGAAGAGCATAATAAGCATAAATCCTAAAAGGAAGTGATGACCCTTGGTAATGAGCTAGAGCCTGGGATATAATGATGTTCAGTGCCTCTAAGCCCTACTGAAGGATCAAAGCATCCACAAAGTGCCAAGGTTCGGTCTGGGGCCCCTGCCGGCCTCTGGAACTAAGGTGTCAAGCTCCAAGGGCATGACCTCTACTCAAGCCTGCTTACACACACATCTGAGACCAGTCTCGCACGCCACCCACTGGAGTCCCGCAAAAAATGGCAAGGGCTAGCAAACCAATCTCTGATGTCAGGACCCGCCAGACACGAACTTGCATCCTACCACAGTCTCGAAAATGCACAAAAGGCGTGATCCAACCGCAACCAAAGAAGGGAGATCGGCAGTTAAGCACCTTACATGGGAGTCTGATTGACCTGACGCTGGGTGCGGTGAGGCGCCCATTGATTGTCAGTGTGCACAGGTTAGCCATCCATCTCCACACACAGTGGGAAATCCCTGCATGGCAAGCGCGAGCCACCTCCATGGTCAGGTGAATACAATTTTGCAAGACACTCGCAACTTTTCAAGCACACTCTACCTTGACTGAGGACCAAAGGAAATCCCCTATAGCGGATGGGCAGGATGCTAACACTGGCCCTCCAGTAATCTCCTTAGATTTGTGTGGTGTGGCACATGGCATCATTCTACTGGGGCTCACCCAGGAAGCCACAGGGGTAATATAAATAAAATAAATAACAGTCCGTCCAAATTTTATTTATTATTACTATGCCGGTATTCTAAGCAAAAGCGCAGTGCAATAATCACGTCGAACACAAAATGATAAAAGGAAAAACAGTGGATGAAGAAATAACAATAGAGCTGAACTGTAAAACATATTTAGGAAACTAAATTCCTTGGTAATTCACATCAAAAGACAATTTCCCCCCTTTTTTATTACAGTTACTGCAAACCATTGGTACATTATTATCGAGATTAATAAAGAAAACATAGACCCACTATTTCGGGACAAAAACTACATTGTCTCACTTCAGGGACCATAATTATAAAACTTCTGATGCAAAATAATCGTGGTTCTGATGCAAAAAAAAATGCTAAGTCACGAAAACAAACCCTGGCATAGTTATCAGCTTGGGGCGTTGCAAATTGCCATTATACAACGTGAGCTAATCAATCAAGTCCAACATTCGCACCATGCTCTCAATATTTCTGTCATCCCACGCCTGTTCAGCCCCTCCTGAAAATAGCCTAAATATTGAGAACCGGCTAATTTATGTGCCTATTAATTAATAAAATGACGGGATTTTTGGGTGGCTGAGCCACCCAAAATAGGTCGAGCTTACGCACTTGATGCAAGTATTAACCTGGCGATCAGTCAATGTGAATAGGTTTCAGCCTCACAATCACAGAGGCCGCAATCAACCTCCACCATGTAGCGCTAACAACAGCCATCCCCACACACACTCGAAAGTGATCTAACGTTTAAGCATTTCTTCAGCTCACTGCTACAAAAATCCTATGAATGCATCTAAAGTACACACCTTTTGGATAATAATCATTTTTTACACAAATGTTGAAGAGATAAAGATCTCTGTGGCTCTCCCTCCAGCCAAGAGCGCCACATTAGCTGAAAGGATCCTGCAACGCCGCCATGTTAACAGTAATTCATGCAAAAGGGGCCAAAATCGAGTACGAATAACACTATCCATGATATACTTCAACGAAGGCCGACATTCTTATCTACAATCCTATTATTATTTCCAGTAAATTCAATTTTGAGATTAATTTGGGTTCTGAATGAACTGTAATGGTATTCACAACTTGCAGTCGGCAGTCCTTCCCCAATGAATGCGAATCTATGAACCACACTGGATTGACCCATTTGCAAACCAGACCCTTTCCGGTGTGATATAATAAACTGATACGAGTGACACTTCACTACAAATTGCACCTTTGAAGTCTTGAGAATTTGAATGTTGGTTCCAAAAACCGTAAAGCCACAATCATCCACTTTAACAAATAAAGGCTAAATACTCAACTGGCAGTACGAGTCTATACAATAAATTTAGTTTCACCTTTAGTTGAATTATGAAGAAACACGTGCACATAAGTCCCAATTTGTGTTTCCTGTAATGTCCTGAAGCTTCCGTCCCAACCGTTAATTGCCTAACGTAAAACAAATGACATGAGACTGAGTCGTCACCACATCTTTATGGGTTGCCTTCATAAATTTTTAAAGCAAACTGTACGAATAGTTCTCAAAAATTTACGTGTTCACAATATATCACATAATCAAAAACAGTCAGATAATGACTGAATATCCAGAAAGATAATAGCCAGTTGGTTAGAGTCAACAAAGCTACATTACTTTTTACCAAAGATGAGCGACCTAACCGCCGCACACTGAAATGATCATATACCGGACGGCCGCACACTGAAAAGCAAACACACATACATCACGCAAAACATTGAACACAGATGGGGCCCCCTTGAAACAGAATAAGATGGTCCATTATTGAAATGTAGAGCATCACAGTTAAATAAGACATCCCACACATACCCGCGTAATATGCCACTGCGCCATGAGCATTTGGATTGTCTGACCTATCCACACAGCGAATTTTTTGGAGAAGCATAGACTACCTAGCCAAACTGTTACTTGGTTAGTCAGGGAAGATTATCATATCCCAAACATGTTGATTAGTCACAAAAGCGATAACCAATGCCAACATAAAGCAAAGTTATACCATCTTTGGATTAAGAAAGAACCATCACCCTATAATAAAATTGATCAGCTTGGGTCAGCATCAGACCTACCGCGAAGCCAGCAAAGAAGGAGGAAAAAATGTCGAGAGTAAGCGTGGAGTGGGAAGAGCAAGGAGTAGGGAAGATAGGGAGGGGTAAGAAGTAATCAAGCTGCAGAGGAAGGGGTGGGTGGGAGGGGGAGAAGGAGTGAGAGTGGGGAGAGAGGAGAGGCAGAGTATATAGGAGGAGCGAAGAAGAAGAAAGAAGAACAGGAATGGAGGGCAGGAAGGAGAAGATGACAAGGCAAGGGAAGAGGTATAGGCAGATGGCAGGAAAACAAAAGAGGAGGGAGCAGGAAGAGAAGAGGAAAATAGAAGAGTGGGGGCAAGACGGTGGGGAAGTGTGGAGAGCGGATGAAGAGAGGGTGGGAGGGAATGACAGGGACAGAAAGGCGGAGAGAAAGTGGGGTGGCGGGTACGGAGGAGGTAAGATAAGGGGGAGACAAGAGGATAAGAAGGGAGGATAGTGAGGGGAAATAGGTGTAGAAAGGGAGTATATAGGAGGGTGTGGGAGAGAAAGAGTGAGACCTACTGCTGAATCAGCAGTGCTGACCAAGGTTGGCCCAGAACCTTGCCAAGTGACCCATTTTATAAAACAAGAAAGTAGTTACAGAACAATAGAATATAATAAATACATAGGCCTTAAAGGCCACTTCCATTTTGCTGGTTATTAAGAAGTAAACTAGTTAAAGGGTTCGCAGGTCAATGCTAAGAGACATTATTTTACTTGTAATTTTAAGAAATTCCAAACCCCAATATTTTACACAAAACTTCCAACCTTTTGTTTGACCTTGAAATAGAAACTAAAATACTCCTGATGGTGGTATGGCAAAGTATAAAGACTGCAGTGTCTTCGAGCAAAGATCCAAATGATCTACCAAGACGGGTTTGAAGATCAAAGTTGTGTGGAGAAGTATTTGCATTGTGTCTTAGTCAATGGGTAAGACCAAATGTGTTTTGTGAATGCATCCAGTTTTATCTATGAAACAAACATCCCACTGGAGCTTCAAAGTAACATTCATGAAGCAGTACCTCACTTAAAAGTTTATTTACATCTTAACTAGTTGGCTTGGCTTGTGCCAACACACAGGCCACTCCACCCTGATTATAACACTAGCCGGGCGCAAAATAGCATGTTCCAATATAAATCAGGAAAGGGGAGGGGAAATAGACAGGAGGCTGGAACTAAGCTTGCCCCCCCGCCAATCACGGAGTCTCTGAGCCAACGATGTGGAGAATCTCGTGAGACAAGACGGAAAGTGAAGAAGTAGAGGCAAGAGTCGCGAAGACGTCGCCCATCCTCCTGTAGGTGTCCATGGAGCGGTTGATGACCTCAGCCGGGATCCCCGACAGAAGCCAGGGGCGGCCGTCAGTTAACCGTGGACCTGGGGCTTCCGTTCCACCGTGGGAAAGGTTATGGGTCAGGTAGGGCAGACTCAATAAGCTAGGCGTACCATTTAGTCTAACCAATAGTCCAGTGTTCCTCAAAAGGGGTTCCAAGCTTCTGAGTGCTTTGTTGTACGGAAATACCAAGATTCTTGCAAATAAATGTTTGACAAGCAATCCCGTATGTACATAACTTGAGATATGTACGAAAACAACACAAAAGGAGTGACATTTATAAGATGGCAAACTCACCTTTGGAAAGTACTTGAATAAGCCCATGTAGGCAAGTTCCAGGGTAAGAAAGGGAGCGAAAATTGACTAGAAAGTAGAAAGAAAAAAAAGTGATAAGTAAAATTAACAATTGTAGCAGCCAATGCTTGCACCCATCTAACCAACAAGTATTATAAAAAGACCAAAACACAGACGACATAATACTTATAATTATAGTTGTTTTAAAAGGGTATGGTAGGCCTTTTGGGCAGAATGCAGCATTGTAAGGGCTTATTACTTCCGTAATCGTATTCTTTTGGCAGAGCATTTGATTTATTGAGTACTGTCTGGATGTAAAGAGACTTTCAGAACAGATTACTAAAAATGCTTCTAAAATAAGTGGTCTACAATATCTTTAATGGGTATTTTGCTCATGTAATTGTTGTACGAGTATTTAATTAAATTATGTTCCGTTACAGATTGTAATTACAATAAATTTATTACTGATGAGAAACAGCCCTGGGATCATGTGCAGAAGACACTCGCAGTGGCCCAGACTCACCAGGTACTGGCAGACAGAGACCCTAACAAACACAGCCAGGAGCAGGCTGCCGATCAGCCTGAACATCCTAAAGACATCGAACTCCTCCGGCTCCGAATCCCCTTCCTCGGCCGCTTTCTCACTGGCCACTGCCAGCTGTCCACGCAGCTTCATGGCATCATCAAACCGAGACAGGTACGTCTGTAGACCTCTTCGTGGGGAGCCACTTGGATCGTCTAAAGGCCTCTCTCCCCTGGGTCTCTGTCGAACCCCTGCTGCTACTCCTCTCAAATCCTCAAAGGCCTCCCTCCCACGGGATCCCCAGGTCTGGCAGCGGGGAGCCTCTCCTCTCTGGGGTGGAACTACGGGAGTGGGCGGATTCCTGGAGGAAGGGAGAAGGCCTTGGGGAGGAGTTGGCCGGCCACGGATCTGTCCGGTCTAGATCCAGGTGAAACCTGGGCTCTGCTGGACGTCGGGGGGTGCCAGCTGCGTAGACCACAGTATGGGAACATCAGGTATGGCAGGAGTACAAATAAATACATATATTCTCACGTGGGGGACAAAACCGAGAGCCAATAAGCAGCTCCAATGATTTAAACGTCAGTGTGACAGTTCTTGACGATGAAAGGCGTATCACAAATATTGCTTTTATATTATAATAGCAATAACCAAATATACGTTAGAGTATCAATCATGGCATACCGCTCTCTGGTTCAATTTTAGTGTAACCAACGATCCGGTTCATTCTGTCCTCAGAATTCATGAGCAGTTTCCTCCTGCGGATCTCAGCTCTCCTTTGGGCTGCAGATAAAGTCTTCTCTTCGGTGCTTGTTTGTCCGTTATCTTCGTTCGACTCCATCGTTGAATAAATCAAAGGATGTCTTCCACACAGTGCTTAGAAAACGACAATTGGCAACGATCAACAGCACACGGAGACTATCCTTCGTCGGCTGAGCCAGGGCGCACAATGATGACGCCACCTCGATGCGCGCCACCGAGGATTTTTGACACACGCGCATGAAGAAAGTGCGGTGTCACACAGTAGCCCTCATGAATAAATGAACTGTAAATTTCAGTCAAAAGGAATTATTTAATTATACAAATGTTAAATATTTACTGGTTTAATCGTAACACATCAATGCCATCTATCAACTAATGTTTTTATTGTAAAATAGGTTCTGATTAGGAAATGCTTTGTAAATTCCTTTTAGAGGAATACAATTATTCTGAGGTTGAATAACTCATTGCAGTCCAATACAACCTTTAACACAAAAGAAATCTACAACCCCACGTTGTAAAAATGTTTAGGTTTAAGTATTTAATCCTGAAAAAGCATTTGCATTCACATTCCTTATGAAATGTAGGCATTGATGTTGAACAAAAAATGTGTATGCAGGAAACATTTTTCCATCTGCTTTTACCAACAAGACAACTACATTTAAAAAGTCCCAAATGTTTTATTTCCTTAGTATCATTTCACCTTGTTCATATTAAAATCACCAGCAATGTATTACTTTTATATAGTCTTTAATATACAAGTATCAATAAGTATGATTAAAAGATAACAATGGCTTTGTTATGTCTGTGTTAAAGAATTTCCCATATCCTATTATATTAAAATATTTCTTATATACGGACTGTATTCAAACAGAGGCTTGATAATAAAATGTGACTTCCCATACAAGGCAATTACAGAATTTAATCACATTGGGAGTCTCATAAATTAAACAAAAACAAGACATCCGAGGCGATCTGAATCTCTAGAGAGAAAGAATGCATGTGTTTGAGACAGAAAAGGACAGAACAAAACCAAGTGCTGGGAGACAACTTTCTATTGCTTAATCAAACAATCAAGGCAGCGAAGACGGCTGTTTACATCTGTACGTACTTGGTCTCTTCCCCCCTCCTCCCCCAAACCTAACAAAGATTCCTTGAACACACGATTATAATGAGGAAATAAAAAGCACACTTGCCCTCCTTATAGGTAGAACCAGGGTGTACCACTCACAGACAAACAAGCACACTTGTGTCATAACAGTCTTTGAACGGCCAAATACTCTTATCATCCTCCTCCTCCTCCTCCTCTTCCTCTTCCTCCTAGCTGCATTAGTCTGTATTAAGGAAAGACAACTGTGCTTCTGGAACAAGTTACATCACACCAACTGCTTTTTGAACAACGCCGGTACACAAGATTGTTCTTAGAGCATGAACACTGATTCACTTGACCATTTACAACCGGAGCCGTCATCATTATAATTATTATTTTTGATTTTAATTCTTGCCCCCACCCCACCCACCCCCTTCTCCACAATTCATTATTCCAATGAGTGCGATGCGTTATGATCCACGTTATTCGTCTCTCTGTAGGTGCTCAATCCATTCAGCGTTATTTGGTTTCTTTGAATGACTGCTTCGTGTTGGATCAGGTGGTTGAGTCACGTAGGAACGGTTGTAGTTGTGGTTGCTGAGCATTTTCAATGGATCCGAGGAAAAGAAAGACGTGACAGACTACAACTGGAGGTGGCGCAGGAGCTTACCTTGGAAACGAGCGCAGCCCTCGCCCTGCCAACGCACACACATACCACACACACGCACGCACGCACGCTCATGACACTCACACTACACATACGCAAGCACACACACACACACACACAGCCTCCGTCTCTTCCTGTGGCTCCGGCGAGAGTCTATTACTTGGAGATCTGCTGTTGGATGTGCAGCAGGAACTCGTAGTAGGACAGAGCCGACTCGGTCCGGTCCTCGATCATGTTTTGCATGAAGTCCCCCTTCTGCGGGCTGTCGTCCCTGAAGCCAGAGGAAACACAACCACAACTCAACACACCCGCAGAGGAAAATAAACTTAGATTAACATCTCCTGTTGTATAGCGTTGCACTGCATTCCCCTTGGATGATTCATTTTTTTTAAAACAAAATTTCAAAAACAAAAAACAACATTTTAACGTATCCTACTTTCAGACCCTCTTTCAACACACTTCTTCACATGCTGCTCTTCATTATTAGTGCACTACAGTTACGATCCACTTAGCAAAGTAGTTCCCTTTTGAGGCGAACCGGCCGGCCGCCAAGTTGACGGTCAACAGAACCTACCTGATGATATGGAGGCTCGGGTAGAAAGGCCTCTGCTCCCTGAGCCAGCCGATGAAGGCCCTGGTTCTCTGCGACTCCGCCGTCTCCAGCTCGGGGAGCTGGTACTGGTGGGGGGGGGGGAACAGAAGGAGAGGTGGGATGTGGCGGGAGTGGGTGTGCTATTAAGTGGTGACTTTACAGAGGGCTTTCGAATATGAATGCGTTGGTGTACCCTGAGGGAGGCTTTCGGCTGTGCTAGCATTGGTATTAGCATATCTACTGAACCCACTCTCCCCCTTATACGCGGTAATCAGAAAATGACCAACCACAAAACAACCATTAAAACAGAAACTCTACAGCAAGAAAAACTGCTACAGAAGAGGAGAGTCATAAGAAGGGCTTGTCAACTATGTTGTTTACATTAGTCATTTAAGATTACTCAAGCAGGAAGACTTTTTTAGAATGAATTGCAAATGGTCGTACCATGTTCTGAGGCAAGGCAGCATAGTCCGGGACGCCCAAAACCTGAGTGAGGAAGGAGGGGTTGCAGTTCCTTCCTACCCATAAATGCATCACCTATAAAGGACAGGGAATGGTCCGAAAGTCAAAACATTTACAGTAAAAACGTTTCATACAATGGATTGGAGAACGTCTTGAGGTATCGGTTGACAGAAGAGGACATGGACCTGTAGTCTGGGGGGAATCTGAATAAATCATGTGTCCATCTCAACCCTATTGCGGAGAAATAACTTAGAAGTTTTATAGACGTTGGGTGTATATCTTCATTGACGGAGGCACCCCATGTTAACCTGAATAAAGGTCCACGTCAGCCCAAGGCCAGTGTCTGGAGGCTGGGGAGCGGGCCTCTACTCACCGATCCAGCGTCCATGAGGAAGGCCCCTTCCCGACACAGCTTCTCCACAGAGAGCTGCAGCTCCCGGGGCTGTGGGATGGTGCGCTCGCTGACGTTCAGAGCACCCTGGCCGCGATAAAGAGAGGGCGAGGGACAGGGGAGGAAATGGAGGAGGGTTGGTGAGGTGGCCGTGACATTAAGATAACGAGGTGCATTGGATTCCGTCTGAAGGAAATGAAGACCCTGGTCCCGAGGAAATTTATACATTCTTGAAAACACATTATTTTACCCTCTCTCCTAGAAGGTTTTCAGTCACTATAATAACAGCAAGAGGTTTTGTTCAAACACCGTCGGAAATTCTGGTGGTCGTGTTGCCATGACAATAATGGCGCATTTCCACTAGCACGGCTCGGCTCGATACGGCTCGGCACGGCTCGGCTCGGCTTGGTTGTGTTTCCATTACAACTGGTGCCTCCTCGACGTGGGCGGGGTCGTCATAACACGGCTGCGCGAAACCGCTGTGACGTCATTTACACGGCGCCGAGCAACGTACAAATCCGGAAGACCAGAACAACAACAACAACAACATCAGAGGAGGACAGCATGGAGGACATGGAGGCGATCGTGTTGCTGCTCACCCTGTGGCTTTTTGTCGCACAGAAGGCAAGAGAAGAGAGCCAGAGAAGACTCCGGGCCGCGAGACAAAACACTATTGAAAAGTCGCACGGTTATGACGCTTCCAGTGACGACACTCATCGGCCAATCAGTGGAAGGCAGTCGGCTGACGTCACGTTTTAGTAACGCTTCGGCTCGCTTGGAACCAGGGCTGAGGTGATACCAAAATGTACCCGGTTGCAGGTACTGCGTGCTAGTGGAAACACGCAAATAGCGCGCCGAGCCGAGCCGAGCCGTGCTAGTGGAAATGCGCCATAAGTGTTTTATGTTTGAGACCGAATGCTTGTGGCTTCCTCGCAGGCCAGGGATCCTTTGTGCCGATGGAGGGCTCACCTGGTCTGTCAGGTCATCCACGCGGTAGAGGGTGGGGTGGATCATCAGCATGGCATACACCAGGGGCTGGAACTTGAGCTGACACATGGAGAACACCCGGTCATCCAGCCTGGTGCTAGTGCCTGTCCTGAAGGCTTTCTGGAACACGCACACACACGAACACACACGAACACACACACGAACACACACACGAACACACACACGACACACACACACACACACACACACACACACACACACACACACACACACACACACACACACACACACACACACACACACACATAAGGCCTTGTGAAATGATGTTTGTGTTAAATATATACATGATGGGGAAACCAATGAATAGATTTGTGGACTCTTGTGTTTGCATTTATCAAATAAAAAGCAACAGGGTGCCACTCTTCTAAATCCACCAGCCTTCTGCTGCGTTCACATGGATTCAGGCAGCAAACAACCCCTTCTGGACAAAGGAAACAACACTAGATGGTCTGACGGAGCGCCACGACGCGTCACGATAAGTTGCTATGGTGATGTAGTATTGTTTACAATAAGTAACAAGTACAATATGTTAAATACAATCATTTGGAGTCCATTATTTTAGTAGTTCAAATTCCTTGCAGGGTACGGCAAAATGCTTAAATATTACAACTTAAGAGGGAAATCCGTCTACCCTTAACGTTGCCAGAATTTTCTGTCGGCCTCTCCTTTTTCTACCGTCCTGCACTCGTCTATTAAAATGGTATCCAATTTAAAGTCTACCGCCCGTCTGAATCCATGAGAAAGGAGCATCAAGTCAAATATTTTAAACCCATTTTGGTTCCCCCCCCAATCTAGTTTCCTTGTAATTTCCTCCTTTATTATTAGGGCTTATATGGTGCTGGGGTGGACATCAATTATGAAGTCGATCTTCAACCTCTATCGGGGAATGAAGTGCCACTATGATGTGGGGTGCACCCGAGATGTGCCTTCAAAACAAGAGCGTAGCTCTCAGCCTCTCCCTGGGTGAGGGGCCACCGGGGGGTGAGAGGCAGGGGGCAGCTACCTGCTTGAGCAGCGCGAGGACGTAGAGGGGGAAGAGGCGCAGGCAGGCGGGGGCCAGCAGGCCGGGCTGCTGGATGGTCAACGCGGCGTGGCGGTACGACGCCAGCGAGTCGATGGCCGCGTTGGTCATGGCGTCCCGGGCGTCGCCCAGACTCGCCGACACGGAGCGGTCCACAGCTAGAGCACATGGGGAAGAGCGAGAGAGAGAGAGAGAGAATATAGTCTTATTGACCCTTAATAACAGAGAAAAACAGGAAATCTATTTTCACCAAGGTTAATTTATCCCCCCTAGAGGTTCCCAGGCATTGGATTGGCCTGTGGGGGACGGTTACTAGGCGACCTGAGCCAATCGCTGCCGACTATTAAGGGTAATGAAGGTCTTGGGAGTACTGTGAAAAGACTTCAGCCATTACAGCATTAAGCCCAAGGACGTGTTCATAATAGAAAGCTGGATCAACAGTAGATTGATCAACAGTTTGAATAGGCAATGAGGAAATGGTTCTATGAAGGAAGGGATTTAACCCCGTAAAGCGCTGGGACCACAACCCGTGGATACTCTTCTCCTTCAGGCCAATAGCAGCTTCATGGGAGGGAAAAGGGGGATTTCAAACGGGGCTTCTGCCACTGAGACACCACCAGCTATTTCCCCAAGCTTAAGTCACTCTTAACATTACGTCAGCATTAAGGGTCAGATTAAGGCCTGGAGGCTAATACTATAATCCAGAGTCACTGGTCTATCCGTCCAGCCCCTTCATGCGGTGTGCTACGTACCCATGCTAGCCAACAGCCCGGTGACAGCCTGAACGTCCGCTCCGGCGAAGACATCGGTCAGGGAGTTGACCACGGGGAGGCACAGGGTGTGGACGCGGATCCTGCGCTCTCCTGGGGACACGGGAAGGGCCATCAGATACAAGTCGTCTTTGGGCTCTCATTAAAAAAAACATTCTTTCTTTAAGATTTAGGAGCTATCATTTCTGTGTAATTGGTTAGAGATGCCTAAGCCATCTGTCAGCTATTAGGGAGGGAAATGCTCTGTGGGCACATCTGTTTTGAGTTGACAGTATTATGGCAATTTTAGTTTTAGACCGCACAGGGCCTGTTTGTGACCAACTAGGGCAACTCCTCCCTGATTGGTTCAGGGAATCGATCTGCCTGTCAATCACATGTGTTTGAACGCAACACTTCATGGTGGAGAGAGATGAGGGCAGAGATGAAGGGGCAGGGAGGTACGCGTCAGAGAGGGAGGAAGTGGGCAGAGGGGGAGGAAGTGGGCAGAGAGGGAGGAAGTGGGCAGAGAGGGGAGGAAGTGGGCAGAGAGGGAGGAAGTGGGCAGAGAGGGAGGAAGGGGGGGAGAAGGAAGGAGGGAACAGTAAGGGGGGTCAGGAGCAGAGAGGGAGGGGGCATTCTTTGGGAACTTGAATTAAAGAATCGTGCGCTTTATGCTCTCTATACAACTCTCAAATCTTGCCTACAGCAGTTTTAAGAGAAATGGATATGATAATGATTTAAATGAATTCACCTTAGCAAGAAATGGTTGTAATATCATTTAGAATGTGATACATGCAATATACCAGTGAGATGGTTCTCACGGATATATTGAGACACAGTATTCCTGTTGTGACCTCAGGAAATCACGTGAAAACAACAAAAGAAATTAAAAAATCTACAGCAAATGTATGATTTGATGATCAACTTCAGTAAACATAAACCATCATAGGACACAGTACAGTTCAACGATGGTTCCTTTTGGTCCCTCACCTTTGCTGGAGGTGTAGAGCAGCGCGGCCTGGAAGGACACCACCTGCATGTCCATCAGGTTCTCCTCGATGGACATCTGCACGGCGAAGCCCGCGTCCGGGTTCACGTTGGGCAGGGACAGCAGGTCCGTGGAGCGCACAAAGAAGTTCCCATGGAAGGTGTGAATGGACAGACCTGGGAGGGAGAGGAGGGAAGAGGGGACTTTACTTATTCATGGGAAATAAAGAAGATAGATCCCAAAAGAGACTTATCCGAAGGGGGAATACACAAGACTGCAACGCAACGCGTCTAGGATCTCCACAATTATAAAGGACGCAAAGTGTGACGGCTGGGGATATGCAGCTTTTGGTGACCTGCAAATCTCTAGTACACTTAAACACACTATTGAATGCTTGAATTCTTTGCAAACCTATCCACCCATTAAAAGACAATAATTAACCAAGGGACTGAGAACACAATTCTGCTGGTGAAGAGTAGGGGCAGGGTTTTGGAGGTGAAGAGGACCCCAGGCTGACCTTTGGTGCAGCGTATCCTCATCACGGCCTCAAAGCCGATCTTGCGGGTGAGGTACCGCTTGAGGTCCTTCTGGAAGCGCTCCACCTGGGCGGGGTTATGCTGGTGGTGGTAGGAGGGGTAGTAGTACACGCTTCCTGCAGAGTACCTGGATATGCATCCTGTAGGGAGGAGGGGAGCGCACGGGGGTTATACCATGATATCTGCTCAGATAATAACTTCATGTATTTGTATGGGCTGTTGTGCCTTTATGGGCACGGTGAGCCAAGAGATGGGAGGAATAGAGAGAAGTTGAAGAAGACATGACGTGTAGCATAAGACCGCGATGGGAACTGAAAGTCAGGTTGCTACCAGGCGTAGGGCCTCCGGGGTTAACGCACTTCATACACAAGGACGTTTCTGTGGTGTATTGGTGCGGAATAACAAGACAACACACTGTAGCTGCACAGGATATACACAACGAAAAAAGAGACATTACGAATCAATATGTTAAGCCAAAAGATACAATATCTGTGAGTGTATGTAAGAGGCTCACCTAGCGATGCCAGGTCGCAATACTGAGCACTGAGGAGGAACAGGTCCACGGCCACCTGCTGGCCCGAGCAGTCCAGAGCCAGCTTCTTGTAGAAGTCTGTGGCGGGGGCTAAGTGCTGAATATCCTGTTCATACCGATGACAACACACAGCACCACTTTCTTTAAAACCGTTTTAAAAAGGTTCCACTGGTTAAAAGGGGCAAAGCTAATAAGAATAACGGCTTTACATTGGGTTTTTCCTCAGAAGCATTCTATAGGAACTTGCATAATGTCCTTGCATGCATGTGTTAACCTTCAATCAGTGCATTTTGCATTTCAAAGCTTCTCTGTCCAGTGAGAGACCAAATAATTAGCAGTCTTAACATTTCAGATAATGAGCACATGAACTCAATGACGCCGTCTCTAGAGGTTTGGTCTAATGTCTGTATGTCTCTAACAGCCAATCAGCATGACAACAGGGGCTCTGAGCCAATGCGAGCTTGCCATGTAAGAGGTAATGAGGTGGAAATATTCAGGGGTTTTTCAGAGCATGTTGCGTTTCTACATATGCCTTTAGGCACAAATTGACTTATTCATTCAGAAAGGTTACATATTATACCTCTAAAGGAGAGAATGTTAATAAAAAATGATCTTGTGAAATAAATAACATACTAATATAATTGAATACACGGCAGACTTTGCTTTTAAGGCCACAAAGTTTAGTGAAGAGCTCTGGATTCAAACGCCAGCAGCAGGGAGACAGCATTTCAATCTCTGGAGTAGAGCCACAGAATCATCACATGATGTACGCCCTATGTATCAGCTCTAGTTCTAGCTCTTATGATACTTATAGAACTAGTTCAAAGAGAACTAATAACCTTGGACATCAGTGCATTTATTGCAGAATATTTACCCTTCCACTGAAAAGTACATCTTCTCCATTATTGTAACATTTTGAGTATACCATAAACAATGTGTTTTTACAATTCATATTATCACTTAAGATGATAAATTACTTTATTGTATTTACTACTTAGTTGCTCAACGGTCGAGGAGAGCTTGGAACACTTGAATTTCCGTGACTGCTACTGCGTGTTTGTTTTGCATTTGACTTTGAAAGAACGTGTTGCTTCCCTCCCTCTACCATGAGCTGATGGGGTTCAGTGCTAGAGCAGGAGGGTAGTGCCCCGCTCCCACCCCCTCTCCCGTACCTTGGCGGAGGCTCGCTGGTTGGGGTCTTCCCTGGACTTGAGTGCCCCGACGCCCATGCTTGGTAGCTGGGTCTGGAAGACGGACACGCGTCCGCCGGTGGGCGACAGCAGCTTGAAGGCCGCCTGCAGCGCGGGGCCCAGGGCCGACTGGGTCTCCATGGTCTTCTCAAATATGTGGGGCAGGCTCTTGAGCAGGTCCTGCACCAGCTGGGAACATAAGGGGGGGGAGTGTGGTCCATTGGATGCGTTTCAATGGTCAGGAAAGGTCTCCTAATGGATGTCGATGCTGACGTGGCTGCCAACACATCCACTCACAGTAACAATACTGGGGGGGGGGGGGGGGATTCTTTAACAGTCCACATATCAAAAGATGTTTCTTACCTCTTTGCATTCATTGAGGTTCACTAGAAGGCTGTCTGGCGTTGGTAAAAATATTTCTATTGGAAAGAGAAGGGTTATGTTCCCATTATGCGATCATTTAAGATGAATGAACTGTGCAAAGGTAAAAATCATAAATAATATATTCCACAAATGTCAATAATAATATAGGATTCAGATTGCTGCAAGGGAAAACCTTATTGCATCCTCTTGATATTCTGAGCCCAGGTCAGGGACGTTCAAATGAGATCTACTTTTGGCTAGGGATGGGCATTTGAAGGCATATCAATATTTGAATAATCTATAAAAAAAAAAAAAAGAAATCGAGTAACCGGTTAAACGAACTACGAAAAAAAATAAGAAAAAGTGTAGCGCACTCATAATGTAGCCTGAAGGGCTTCCGTGATCTGGTCTTCACCAAATAAATGAATTAGTTTTCCATCTATTTGTCAAATAAATAAATGCTCAAATAAATGAGCATTTAAGAAGGAAAAAAACACTCGAAATCAGTATGCTGAATCGAAACGAGTTGAAACGAAACCATACTTTTTTGAGAAGAATATGAATGAACAGTATTGCATACTTAAGGCACAAACTGAAATTAGATTCAAGTAAATTTAAGGCAACAGCTGAATAGATTCAAGTAACTAAAGCACAAATGCAGAAAGTATAAGTACTGGTGGGCTTTGATAAACATTAGGCATGAAGCGCATATAACAGAACATCAACAAAAATATATTATGTGTAAGACGGAAATACAGTATGTCTAAAACACTTCCAGTTAACATAACACATAAGCCCACCTGCTGCATCACTCATTCTTGTTAAAAAAAAATGAGCACATATACGTGCTCGGGGGATAGGCGGGTGCGGAGCCAATTTACAATCAAGCCCGCCGTGGAAAAGACTCTCTCCGCTGGAACGGAGGTTTCTGGTACAGCCAAGTATTTTTGCATTGCCCATTTTTTCCACCAATCTGGTCAAAATATTTCCACTCTTCGCTTCTTTTGATTGCCAATTCTTTTAGTGTGCGCACTGCCTGCAAGTTTAAACTACATGATGCGCAAAGGCACAAAAATGGATCTAATGTATTGCAATTGTGTTTTTTCTTTCTTTCTACTTTACATATTTTAAATGGCATTAGTATACATGTTGACTCTGCCGTGTCAAATTGTGTATTAACTGATGTAAGTCGCTTTGGATAAAAGCGTCTGCTAAATGTAAATGTAAATGTAATAAACTTACATTTAACATTTAACTTTTTTAAATTAAAATAAAATCTGCTAAAGTCGAATACCCACATCATTTCAAATAATTGAAAATTCGAATAACCTTCCCCATCCCTACTTTTGGCACGGCAATAATTTGCCTTTGCTTTGCTAGCCTTAGCCTCTGCCTCACCTTCAATGTCCGACACGATGAGCATCTGTGGCTGGGACAGCCCCTCCTGGAGGTTGTAGAAGTGGATGGTGCTGTCGAAGGTGATGAAGCCCACCTTAGTGCGCGTGTCGCCGGGGAGCCTGTGGTTACAGAACATGTGGGCAGTGAACACAAGGGACACGAAATACGAGGGGTGGGAATCTCTTGGCACCTCACGATTCGATTATGAGGTCAACAATTCGATTCTGAAGCGATTATCGATGAAATTTTTTTATATGTACATTTCCATGCGTGATTTTCAAAAAATATATATACATCTGGGTTTGCTAATCACTTCCTACTTTTTTGATGACCATTAAAGACATCAACAGATGAATTAACTTATCTAATATTTCATAAGAGACAAAGCTTTTGTCACAAATATGACTTTGTATGAACAATGCAATAATCAATGCAGCTTGCATTATAACACAATATGGAAGCATGCAAAAAATAGGTTTCAGTTTTATTTTATTTCTAATCTTTCTTTTCTATGTCATTAAAGGAAAAGCTGCTCTTGAATTAGAAGGAGTTCTTTGTGTCTGGCTGTGCGTTTGCGCGCATGCTATGCGTAGGCCCGAATTGCAATCGTGTCAAGACAAATCAGATTGGCTAATACACACTGAAGATGAACTAAATATTTAATTTATCTCTAAAAAAAAATATTTTTGTTGCAGCAATGCCAAAAAAAAATATTATTTTTTTAAATTCCGATTATTAATTTATCAGCATCGAGACAGAATCGTTCTAGCGAGAATCAGAAAGTATCGAAGAATCGATTATTTTTCCCACCCCTACGAAATACAGAGCGAAGCCATCTCAGCTGGGAAGCTGGGAGCTCTTTGAGCTTCAGCAAATAATCAAAGAGTCAGGGGGTTCTGCTTCTGATTTGAACACATATCCTCCCTCACTGTGCTTTAGGTAACCCCTTCTGGTGTTGTTGATTCAATTTACTTTGCGTTTCCTTTTAAAGTGGGCCACAGCGCATTGGGGCTTTACGTACGCGCTGATGTTGTCCAGCAGCGATTGGCAGACCACGTTGAGGTAGCCCGTCTCTACTGCGTTGTGGGACACGTCCAGCACGAAGAGGTAAACGGCAGGCTGGGGGGGACGCAGCTGGGGAAGCAAATGCAAATCGATTACCAAAAGCAAAACAACACAGTCCGAATCTTGGACTTCAGGTTTGAAGTCCCTTTTAATACATCAGACACAGAATAATCTTTTAGACTCCAAGGTGGGACTTCACCAGTACTAAAATATAGTATTGATGATAATATAATACAATAAGAAACAGTTGGTGGTACCATGTATTCAGAGGGCGCTATGAACTCGATGGTGGCATTCTGGACCTCGGGTCGTTTCTGAGGCTCGCCGTAGGACCTGCTGATGGGGTTGTACATGAACTCCTCCGGCACTGACGACCAGACCAGAGGGAAAGGGAGAGACAGAGAGAAATAGAGGGTTAGCATGCACTGCTCTCCATTCACAGAGCCACCACACTACCCATTCTGAAACCGGGCCCTAGACTGAGGCCATCATGACATGACTCATGGCTCATCATGTCCTTCAAGTACCAGGTGGAGTCAAAAGATGACAGCAGCCGTTTCCTTTTGCTAACTACACACACAGAAAAACAGCTACACACAACACTTTAAAATTGGATTAGCAAACAAATGTTATGAAACATCATAATAATATATTGTAACAGGTAGTTACAAATATAATTCATTCATTTATTAAAAACAACAATTTAGATATTCTGGAAATTGGCTTAAAATGATAAAGATAAAAAACTATAAAGTCAAAAGCAGACAGCCTTGTTTGGACAGACTCAAAATAAATAAACGTTTCCAACTCCTAAAGAGAGTTCTGTTAGAAAAAAGCCAGAGGCACAGTGCATTCACCCTTGGTGTATTCAACACTGTTAAAACAATATTATTCTAGTTCTACAAATACAAGGCTTAATTCCAAATCAGTATGCTCTGGCTTTCAGTTTGAAACAAGGTAAAGGGGACGGTCGAGTAGAAGAGCGTTCCACTCTTCCTGGCCGTTTGGTCGGTCACCAGGAGCCCCTCCCTCCAAGCCAGCCCTCCCTCCCTCACCGTCATTGACCCGGAAGCAGAGGTTACACTTCCACCTCCTCTGGTCCAGGAAGGACACGAAGGGGTTGATGTAGGTCCTGCAGGAGCGGCAGCGCACGATGGTGCTGGACGTCACCACGGGGAGTTGCTTTAAGGGAGAGACGGACAGCGTTAGAAATCAACCCCTGGGTTTGCATTGATGTATTCAACAGGGACAGTGGACAGTGGTTGACTGTCCCAGAGTTAGCTAGGTAGGAGCTAGACTGCAAATGGCACGGTTTACATCTTCACACAAGCCATCAAAAACACTGGGACTAATAATGAAGAGGGTTAGGTAACATTAGTACATTTCTATTTAATCCTGCTGAAGAAATAGTTTAATTCTACATATATACATTTTACTAGTGAGGGGAATAGATTGAGTGACCATGCAATGTCTGAAGAATCCCTTCTTAAAGCACCTGACAGCCTGACATTAGACATTGATCATTTGTTAAATCTTGGTTTACAATAACTGTGTTCATATGAAACAACCGCCCCAGAAGTCTCCTACACTAAATGAAGCCAGATAGATGGGTTTTTATTGAAGCCACCGCCGACTGAGACCCTGTGGATAGGGTTAGGTTACAGGCTATCCGGATTAGAAAGAACCAGAGACCAGAGTTACCGAGAGGTCTTTGAACGGGTGGAGGAGCAGACCCAGGGGCAGCTTGGCTTTGTTCAACAGGCTCTGCGTCTGAGGGATGCTGGACAAGGTGCATCGGAAAACTCTGTGGAACGGAGGGGAGGAAGGAGAGGGAGAGAGGGGAAGAGGGAGAGGGGGAGAGGGGGAGAGGGGGAGAAGAAGAGGGAGACGGGGGGAGGAAGGAGAGGGAGAGAGGGGGAGAAGGAGAGGGAGAGAGGGGGAGAAGGAGAGGGAGAGAGGGGGAGAAGGAGAGAGGGAGAGAGAGGGAGAGGAGAGAGGAGAGAGGGGGAGAGAGGGGGAGAAGAAGAGGGAGAGAGGGGGAGAAGGAGAGGGAGAGAGGGGGAGAAGGAGAGGGAGAGAGGGGGAGAAGTTGTTAACTCTTTGGTTTGCTGTCATTTCAGATATCTGCAGTTATATATACTCTAATTGGCATGTCGCAAGGCTTTCCTAACCAAATTGCAACTAAGCACACAACACAGTATGTGTAGTAGTTTATAAAAGTGAATCTTCAGGGGGTAAATTAAGATTTGAAAACACTAACAGATTCCATATTTAACAATAATGAACAAAGTCATGAATAAAACATGTGCTCTCACTGAAGCTAAATAGCCTAAGAGGTGAAGTTGGGGTGCTGTGATGTAAGCAGCAGGGGTACGCGGGACGGCAGGGGGTCTTACTCTGGGTTACAGTTGACCTTCTGCAGGTCCTGGGGCAGGGGGGGTATGGGGGCGGGGATGGGTCCGGCGGGCAGCAGGTTCCTCTCCTGCAGCAGGTTGACCACCCTCAGGGCCTCGGGCGTGTTGCCCTGCAGGCTCAGCGAGGCCAGGGAGGAGCTCATCTGGGCCGGGCCGGGCCCACCGGGCGGCTGCAACGCACACGCGCACACACACACACACACACACACACACACACACAACACACACACACACACCACACACACACACACACACACACACACACACACACACACACACACACACACACACACACACACACAGACAGATTAGCGAGCTACAGCCAGTGTGGAACGGATATAAAAGAGTCCCACCTGCGTGAAATGTTGGAGCTGGCGTGAATCTCAAATGAGGCAATCTCGGGCCTTGATTTAAAAGTAGACATTTTTCCATAGATCCACCGCATATGATGCAACCTCACCACACCGTTGGGTGAACCTCACCACACCGTTATGTAAAAGATCAGAGACGGAAGTAACCAGCAGTGGTTCAGTGAGGAAGTCCTCAAGACAGACCATAACTCATAACGTCTACAGTAGTTAAGTACTACAGGACCGTGCAGTGTGCACTTTTGAAACTCGTACACTTTTGTGAAACCTTAAAATCACTTAAAAAGCAGCAAATCAAAGACCTATAACATAAGGCTCATCTCTGGCTGTAAAGAAAAGCCTGTGGCTCATTGAGACATAACCACCACATCCTGACGGGGGGCTCCGGTCACCTGCTGGTAGAGCTGCGGCTGCGGGGGGTATTGCGACGGGGCCGTCTGCATGGGAGGGTGCATGGGGGGTGCAGCGCCCTGGGACGTGGGCGTGTTGTTGTACCCTGGAGGGAGGGACGGGTAGTGGCCCAGGTGTCTGCCGGGGGGGCCGGACTGAGGAGCACCGGCTGGAACAGGGAGAGAGAAGAGGGGGCACCGGCTCACGTACACGTTGCCATTTCGTGTCTTAACAAACCTTTACTAAAAAAAGACAACGCTCAGAGCCAAACCATAAAGAAAATATGACCAGTTAGTCTGGCCTTTTTCTTATGCTTTTCATCAATAATAAAAAAATGATAGATATTTACTGTTATTTCATAAGATGTATTACCATAGGCATGGCTGTAAGTGTACAGACATGCTACGTCAGTAAGACAACATTCATCTGGAGAACTGGAGATATGTGTTCTGCCATTAGTTCATGTAACCTGACACACATCCCGATATTTTAATTCAGACAAACAAATAACACACATGGAAGACAGGACAACAATGCTTGTTTCTGTTGGCACGACAACTTCCAAACCAAGCCTTGTATCACTGTCTCGCGGCAACACTTACCCATTTTGTTCTCCAGATGATTAAAGGCATATGGGGCCTGGGGACCATTGCCGGCTGCAGGGCCTGCAACAACGACACGACACCACCGTGAAATAACCAGCTCTGACACACCCTCGCTACCACAGCAGCTAGCCACAACACACCAGAGGGGACGTCAGCAACAAGGGAGACGGGGATATATATTCGGAATGAACATCAGATGACGTAGGAAATGAATGACAACACATTTTGACACAGGATGGGTTCATCTTTGGAGCGCTTTCTTGGATGTGCGTCTTGTAATCACATGGTACGTGACTGGCCAATCCTGGCTCCAAAGCAAAGGCTCCGAACCCTTTCAGGTTTCGAGTTGTACACGAGAGTTATCCAACATCGATCAGTTGTTGATCCTTTCAAATCAATGTTTGAATGACTAGCTGGCAGGCGAGCTATGCTCAAAGCTTGTTGACCTTGCAGCTAGTGATGAACGGACCAGGTTTTTTAAGATGAAAATGATCGCAGATAAAAGGATTATTATTGTCCAGTTTATTCACATATTCCATTATGACTTACCCTTCATTAAGCCTATTACCATATTATGGTAGATAATCAAAATTGTTTAATAATAATGGGATATTTATTATTATAATTAAGGTTTTCATATCAATTTGATTTGCATTCTAGGAACCAAAATAGCACATTAAGAGATCAATTAACTGTTAATAAACAACGTTTGGAGCAAAGATTGTGACTATCGGTATCCCGGAGTATTTCAATTGACTCTCAGGTGTTAAAACAGTATTAGCATTAAAACAATGTGCTTAAATAAAGCTGATACAATATTTTTACATAATTACGCTTAATTATTCTATAGCAGGTGGTCAATAATTATCCACAGAACAACAATAGTGTGGCTTGCTTTCCAACCAATGCAGCACTCAATAATCACCCAAAGAATAGCAATAGTTGAGCGCTGAATGCAGCACTCAACTAATCACCAGCATGCAGAGGAAGTGATGGACATATCCTGCATATTTAAGAACTAAGAAATTATAATGGAGCTACTTTCAGGCAACATACTGACTCTTTGTGAAATCCGTGCTATGAAAGGAGCTCGGTCCAAGGCTTCACTCTCTCGTTGAATTATATATTATCACTGGGATATTCAGACGACATGTTAACTAGCCTTCTGCCAACAGTCACCTAATAGGCATAGAGGTTTAAAAAGAAATCACTAAAAAGAATTTAAACTTTAGAATACCCTACAAACAAATATCCAGATGGTCGAATACTCGGGCCCTGCCCTACCTGAATGATATGGTATATTTCATTGTGTGGCATACCCTAAAAACACTCAACACAAGTGGGGACTGTACAGATGGAGATGCAGAGATCTGCCTCAATACCCATGTTACCTGAATTACCACAACAAAGACGACAAACAAATGTACCTTTAGAAAGAGGAATACAGAATGATAATGAAAATATGCATTCCGAGGTACATGGAGGGGAAGCATGCAGAGGGGAGGGTTCGACTACACCAGGACCACTACGAATGCTAGTGAGTGACGGACTGAGACGGACTACACCAGACCTGGACACTCAATGTCCCCCTGCTCGCTGGTGGGCTCAGTGCTCGCTGCACTCCCCTCGCACTGAGCTGGCATGGAAAGGAAGGAGAGGAGGCAGCAGTCAGAACCAGAGACGGGAGGCAGGTCAGGCCAAAACACTGCTCCTCACCCCCAACCGACCCCATTGCATGCTGGGTGAGGTTGAGGCCATGCGACAGAGTGCCGGTAGAAATGCATGTGTGCAGTCTGCACTCACACTTTCCCAATAAAAAGGGTGTGATAAAGTTTCAAGTTGTGTGATGTGGAAATATTTCAGTTTTAGCATTACATAGTTCAGAGCATTTATGACGAATACAATTACATACATACATTGTTTTTGGTACAACTACAACAACCAATTAAGAGCTCAACATTGGATCACTTTCCTGTAATCAATAGATTGAAAACGTTGACAAATTATAACACGGATATATTAAAACTTAAAAAGGGGTAAACACTTACCCTCGGCCTTGGGGGGTGGAGGGGTAGCATTGCCCATAGGTGGGGGTCCCATAGGAGGCATGGCGTGTCCAGTTGGCAGGGCCCCGTAGGGGGCACTGGCTGGTTGATATGGCTGGGGGGCCATGGGGGGGGGAGTTGAGGAAGCATTTCCTGGTAATGAACAAATATATATACATATTCAATTCGTTCCTTTTACAGTGGCCCACACACACACGTGCACGCGCGCGTCCGGTTTGCGTTTTGAATCGGGTGAAAGAAGGGCTAGGCCATAAAAGCTGGATGTGAACACATAAAGCATCTTGTTCAAAATAACAGTAAGACGGTAATTTAGATCAGCTGGTTTAACAGGGTTGTTGTGTATCGTGGGGAGGACATCGTAATTAGGAGGCCGTGTTGTAACATGAATCTGAACTTGAGATTCTGTGTACTGGTGTCAGCAGCAGGCGGTGTTGACACCTCTTGGTATGAGAGGAGTGGTCCTTCCTTCTTTAAAGACTACACAAGCAATGGCAGGAATCCAGCTGCTTATCTCTGCTGAGGGCAAAGTGCCCTCTAAAAAAGGAAGCATGGAGCTTGGAAAACTTTGTCAAATTCTAAATTAATTCACAATATCATGGAGGAGTTCCATTTGAATATTTATTTGATTCACAACTTGCCCAGTATGCAAATTGGTTGTTGACTCCCGAAGAAAAAACAAAACAAGGCCAAATATTTGTGAATTTGGTCATTCTAAGCAGTTCTTCCGTGGTTGGATTTCCATCAGTGTTCCATGGATAGAAATGCATATGGAGAATATCAGTATTTTGCCCAAAAGAAAAATAGCTGATCCAGCAATCACCACATACAATCAAAATAGGGCATGAGAGAGTGTAAGGCCCGCTCAGCCACTCTGGAGGCACAAAGGTCAATGTCCAGGGCCAACAGGACAGCAATCAGCCTGCTGGATCTCAATCGGCAGCATGACGTGGCAAGTAGACTGTCGCACCAAAAGCAGATGACCTTGAATGGGTAGTACTACAACTGATATTGCCACAACGCTCAGTTAAAACCTACATGCATTTGTGTGTATGTAAATAATACAACATGCTGCTAGCAAGGAGCCACGTAAGTAGCTAGCGCTGCTTAGCTGCTTTCATGTTACCCGAAAGAGTATTCAAAGTGTGCACATAGAGGATTACTCATAAGCAGCATTACCCCCCCCCCCCCCCCTCGGCTTTACATTACCTGGCTGCGTGTATCCGTGGAGGGGGACAGGGCCCGGTCTGGAGCCAGGCGCAGTGCTGTGCGGGACGGGAGCTAGTGGTGTAGGTGCATACCCCGCCAACGAGGAGGAGGGCGACGGCTGGGGAGGGGGTAGTGTAGCCGCTGGGTTCACCGGCCCAACGTGGTTACCCACCGGGCCGAACGGGGGTGCCATCATGGCTCCGTGTGCTGCGGCGGCCGGGGGGCCAGCAGCGCCGTACTGCCAGGCAGGGGACGGTGACTGCTGCGGCGGCTGGTTTGGGTAGTAGTTGTGCGACATGGCAGCAGGGGGTGGGGGAGTAGCCTGCGCGGGGGGCATCCTGGGAGCGGGGCTGCTGGACTGCGGGGGGGTGAGCGGTGGTGGCGGACCTCCCATCGGGGGTCTGGTCAACGGGGGCTGGCCTGGGAGAGGATGGTATGAACTGACGGGCGCAGGTGGCTGGGAGGGACCCGCTTGGGGGCCAGGCTGGTAGACCCCAGCAGGGGGCCCGCGCTGGTAGGCACCAGCAGGGGGCCCGGGGCTGGTAAGGACCTGCTGGGGGGCCTGGCTGGTAAGGACCAGAATTGTAGAGTCCAGCTCCATGGGCCACTGGGCCCTTGGTCGGCATTGGACTGTATGGCGCTTGGGAACCGATGTTGAAGCCCATTCCTTGGTTTTGGGAAGGACCTTTAAAATAGAAGGGAAACAATAGAGGCTGGTTAGAAGAACTACCATCAACTACTTTACGTGAAATCGACTAGAAACGTCAACAACTCTCAATCTAACTAATAGATGGAACCTTTTCCCAACTGTGGGCAGACAGACAAATGATTTTTCCAAGAAAAGAAAATAAGAGTAACGGAATAGTTTAACATTCTTTTGAGTGCCATTACCTATGTAAAAAAACGGATATGCAGGAATAATCTAGACGTTATTGCTTTTCAGGGAAGGAACGTGGCTAGGAAAACCTCTTCATGGTCTAGTTGTCCAATACTAAACAGTACAAAACTACAGTGCTGCTACACGGGATGCATTGAATGTTTTCTGTATGTTTTGTGTGAAAAGCAAAGAAGCAATATCGTCACATGCCAATAAAATATAAATATCTGCTGCAGCTTGACTTATGTGAGAAAGCTATGTTGTTGGGTGCTGTATGAGGGTTTGATATCGGACCCGTGTTTTCAACTAGAGGTCCACATGAGCTGGTTCCTGATGTCAACTTGCATGTATTTTGCATGGAAAAGAGGTAGAAAAAAGGTGAGAGAAAAAAATGTGATTTAATTATTCCAAGTAATTCCAAGGAAGCATGAAGTTACAGAAAAAAACAATACTTACAGGAAATTATTTCAATAATAACCACCTATGGTAATGTTTTGGTGGTGGATGTTATATGTTAGCTTCTTGACTAAGGCTAAAGACGCCTTTTTCAACTAAACCTCAAGCCGTTGGTTTTGAGAGTTAGTTTCTACACTGACGTGTTTGATTTAAATTGATCAGAGTACAAAGGACAGCAATAACAAAGCTGTTTAATAGACTTGTGTGGGGGAGAGATAAGAACAATATAAGTGATATGAGTAGCTAATTGCGTGATGATTAGTCAACAGAGACTCTGGTTAAATTGCAAATAGTCTCAAACTGCTTACTGTTATAGAAATGCTTGAAAACACCCGAAAAGCAATGATTTAGACCCTAAAGTCATTTGTGATGATCCCTTAAAAAATATATAGAACCAAATACGGATGTGGCAGGAGCTCCGAAATGAACAAGGTTATGGTTGAGTAACAAAAACGTTATTTGGCAATGGCATACAACACATCTGGATCTTCCCAATGTGCCACATATAGTGAAAAGTTAAATTGAATCCCGCCAAGAGTTATATTCCAATTATATCTGTAAGAAATTAGTGGAACTCTCGGCATAATTATTAAATGGATTTTATGTTTTTATCTTAGGGAAGTGTCATTAATCAAATAAGGGCTATTATCTCAATCGCATCATCTTTATTAAACGAAATAACGTACAGAAACCAATTAGTATGGGTGTATGTATCGATTGCTTCCTAAGAAAATTTACAATGGAATCAAACTTTGCTAGTTTGAGTGTCGCTGACAGTCCTAATCAAGTAGATAAGCCCCACCATCACTGACAACAACCACAAACTAGGCAACGTTACCACTGATTCAATATTTTCTGACATCGGGTAGTTAAACATCAACATTATCTCAACATGTTCCGTGCTGCCAACTTCAGTAAAAGCTTACAGACCACGAGAAAAATCATTAAATTAGGAAGTCACGTCAAGTTTGACACACTTCATACTAAGGTTAGCGGAGTTAGCTTGCCCCTATAAGCGACCCGAGTCCGACTAGCTAACAGAGGGGCAGATGTGCTTCATATGTTCACCATCACCACTTACCGTTTGCATAGGTCTGCCCTGTCCCGTTACGAGAGTTGAACCCCGTACTTGACATCTCGAAATAGACACCGAGATCACAATTAGAGAATCTTAATGCGAACGACTAGCGTTAGCTTGCGCCTCCGGCTAACGGTGTAGCCGAATTAACGCAAACCGGGTGACAGCAGGACGTCTAATTAAAGTGGTGGCTTTGATGACGTCCTGTGATAACTTACTAAATAAACTCCCTGACTAGTTAGACATCACAGGGTGACAAGGAGAGCCATTGCCCGTTAGAGTATAAACGTAGGCCTCGGATAGATAATCGTGTAAAACACTTCTCTCCTTCCACAGGAAGTCGGGATGGTCTGGCAGGATCAACGTATTCCCCGGGCATGCGCAGTACTTACACGTGGCACTTCCTCTGGTGTCTCTGTGTTTTCAGTGTACTGGAAACCAAAAAACAGAACCACAGCCACAAGTGTTCTTGTTCAAATGTGGAGACCCGTTTGATGTTACTGAATTCAGCTGACATTTCAATGCTGAAGTATGAACCATTAGTTGAACCCAGCCCCCAGATGATGAACACGGCTGGCTATAGAAGAACAAGGTACAGGTGTGACTGTGAAGCCACTTTACGTCTGGCTTTATAGCTAATGTCATCACCTCTTATGTAACAAAAGTGATAGATGTGTTAAAACGTGACGCAGTTAACATTGATTCAAGCTCATCAAACTTAATTTCTGTGTTTAATATATTTTTAAAGAGATTATTGTCACATTTTCTGTTCAACTTGTTGTGTTCCTACCGGAGAGGTGAGTGTGGAACACATACCGGAAGCGGCTGGGCAAAACGGGGAGTTGTTGAACAGCCATTGCAGTGTCGTGGCTTAGTAACAAAACACGAAAGAACGAAGAAGACCGACACTTAAAGCTTTCTTTTGTCTTCAGGACCAATTTTAATGGTTATAAAAGTGTACAGACTAGGTGAATTTATCTACACATAGCGAGCGGGTAAGTCTGTCCATGTATTTGCAACGATTGGATCTACGCCTTAACCCTCGGTGTGAGAGCTGACGCTCCAAAGCTCTCACAGCTAGCGAGTTGTCAGGGGGGCTAATGGAGGGACGCTAGCGCTGCTAACCCTGAGCTATACGGCGTAATATACGACCCGGATAACCATACAGCTGAATAACGTCACATGTAATATACATTTAGAACAGAATCTCACCGTTTGATGAATCCAAATGTATGTAGTATTCCAGTGTGTATTTTAACCAAAGGGTTAGCTACCGTAGCATCGCTAGCAGTGCTACGTAGTATCGGGACGTGACACGTAGCTAGAAGGTTCAAGTTAGCGACCCTGTTAGCCGGCCTCACCTTAATGTTTGAGGATAATTGATCTACACGGGCTTTAATTTATAGAATTTGAATGTGTTTCAGAGTTCACGAAAGCTCCCTTTATGTGCAGTAAAGGGAACTAGCGATGACAACGCGACTACCGGCTGTAATGTTACTGGTTTGACAGTAGAATCATCTGGTATATGTATAGCTGTCCCCATATGTGGCCTTTTGCATTTAGTTTTTAATACAGCCCTGTACATAAGAAATGATTTAAGAAAAAGAACAAAACTGGACGACTACAAGGGCTGTTGTAAAAGCGGTCCTTAAATGAATCCACATTTGAAGTCTCGGGAAAATGTGATTTGGCTTTTGTCCTTTATTCATAGTTATATCTTTGATTATATAAGCCTCTTGTGTAGATTGACTGGGGCAACGTATGATGTGGATGAGAGATCATTCTTTCTCAGAATTTAGACCCGGACCCTATTTTCAGTTTAATAATAACTGAAAATCGTAATATTACTCGTTGGAACCTACCTATGTCTAGGTCACGGTCTGGTGAAAACTATTTTGCTCTCTACACTATGTTGGAACCGGTTTGTTGTGTTGAATATCTGTTCTCTTGAATTCTTATTACAATTCCCACCTTTTGACAATTTAAAACGTCTCTGATCATCTCACTTGTGAGTCAATAGTTATGGAAGGCAAAATCAAACCATAATCTTCTTGTTTATTGTGCTCCCAATACCCAGGCCAGTTGGGCAACTTTAAAGTAATATGTTGTTGACATAAGGTGCTATGTCCGGTGCTGTTAGTGTAGTGCGAGCGCCTGTTGGTAGACAAGAGACTTGTTGAACGTGGATGTCGGTGCCCATCTCGCCAGTATATGCAGCTGACTTGGCTGCTTCACAAGTTCATATGTTTGAGTCTCAGCCTGTTATGCCGGCCCACTCTGTCACAGCAGTCATTCTGGGAAGGCGGAGGGGAACGATGGGAGACGGGAGCCTATCTCCTGCTGACGTGTAGCTCAGCTGGGTTTTGCATGGCTTTAACCTTTGCCTACTGTACTCTTTAGTCCCTGGCTTGTTTGCATGTTGCTCAACATGACCCCACACTGCTCCTCACTTGTGGTACCCAGATGTCAGTATGTAAGGAAAGAATAGAAGAAGCTTGCATACAATTAGGTAGGGTACTGGTTGTCCCTTGTTACAAACATATTTTTTGATAGGCAGCCAAATGTTTTTGTGGATTAAACGGTTTTTTTTTTATAATCTTTCACAGATAAACATAGATTATCAAAATGTATCATTAAATTAGTTGTCAAATTCTGAATTGTTTAAGTCCTAGTGCTAAGAGTTGTGAATGGTTTAATTTCAAATGGTGTTGACAACACAGATCTCTGATTACTTATGGGAGGTATGTGAAGACTATCTGATAATCATCATTGCTCTGAAACTACTGTCCAAAGAGCCACACTGATGCAAGATAATCACTGGCTGCATGTTCTTGTAGAATTCCATTGTTTTTATCACACGTTGATTGAAATTCACTCATGGTTGTAATAGTAGCGCATTATCTCTTGTCAGAACTCCTTGATTGGCGTTAATGAGTCCTGGGGAGATGGTCCCAGTTTGGGACATTAAAATGGAGTATACCTCTAGACCCTCAAGTCATTTTGTTCCATCTATCTCAAGGTGTTAACCTCCCATGTTGGATAGGTAACACAGAATTTCAATTTCCAATCTTCCAATCAGACCTGAGTTATATTTATGACCCACCTTGTTGTGTAAAGTGATCCTGACTAATGTTCAAATGATGAGTCATAACCCAAGCACTTATCTATAGAGCTGCATATCATTTTATTTAGTTGGTAATCTGGTAACAAGTACTCCTGACATTACTACTCACTGAGTTGCTGTACTGAGACAGTTTTTTTTAGTGACCCAGACCATTGTAAGTTCTAGCTTTATGTACTACAATTTATTCCTACGATTGTTTTTGATAGTATTTTTGTGATTAATTTAGTTTTTTCTTCTCCCCTACAGGATTCGACAGCTTTGGATATGTCATTCATATTTGATTGGATTTATAGTGGTTTCAGTAGTGTACTGCAGTTTCTAGGTGAGTACAGACACACACACACACTTGTCCTGTTCCTCTGTGTGGCAACGTATTCACGTTTTTAAAAAGCATTTTGGTCGATTAATTGTCTTTTGTTGTAGTTACAACTGCAATGTCGTATGGTCAAACCATCGTTTGGGTTTGTTTGATAAGGAAAATATCAAAAAAGATGATCCATTATCCAAAGCGATGCCAATTGACCATTCCCCCACCTATAATAGGCTTAAAAGACAATACTGGTCCAGGTGATCAAACCATCATATCCCAACCAACACTGGACTCTAGGATCATTTATGTTTACCAGCAACCAGGATATCTCTTCCCAACATGCTGCGTACTGTATTTTGAGATGTGGACAACGTTATTAAGATTATTACCATATATGTCTGATCCCTCAGTTCTTCATCAACACATTTTTAGGGCAAATTCAGAGAGGCTCAAGCTTATCAGAAACTTATAGTATACAGCCATGGTTCATGGCACAATTCATCTACAGCATTGCTCATTATGACGCTCCTGCGCAATGAGGGTTCTAAGAACGTATCCCAAAAGGGTTGTGGTCATTGGGAAACCTTTTCAACTCTTTGTAGAAAGATACTTTTGAACCGTCAGAGCAGTGAATGAGTTTGAAATTCACTTCAGTAATCCGAGACGTTCTAAAGAGGGCGGTCCCTGTGAAGCGCTCTGTATGAGGTTTTCCAAGATTTCTTTGTTGTAAAGATTCTGCCAGTGTTTTGCTTTTGACCTCCTGCCAGGAATGGTAACAATGACAATATAGCTCTTTGGTCTTTCAATGTGCGTCAGAGGGTACAGAGTTATGGTCAAAATAGCAGGATATTGCCAAACAAAATGTTTGCTCTCAAAGAGCAATGTGCTGTAATGCTATGGTTCCTATGAGTGACAGGGGCACTCTTTGGTGGAACATGATGAAGTGATTTGGACATTTGATTGGTTAGGGATGTTTTTGTGAAGCTTGTTTGGTATTGTCTTTGAACTTTTACGGCTTCGTCTCTGAAGCGTCTCCACCAAAAAAGGTTAGCTTTTAAATGTAGCATTTGTTTGGCTACTTTCTAAAGAGACAAACCTAATTCCCAATGAAGATGGGAGGACTGGCGGCTCTGGGCCCTGAATCGCCTTTTGAGTCTGTTCTTTGTATGTTTTTATCGAGAACACTTAAGTTTACGTGTGCTTGAATTACCCTTGCCCGGCCCGTCAATAAAATGGCACACGTGACCTGACCTGACCTAACAATGCGTTGACCAAAAGAAGCCTAAACCACATTGAATGTGTCAGGAATTTTTAAAACTCCCCAATCGAAGCCATGACATCCCGGTTCTCTCATGTTACCGCATGGCCATAGACCTCTCTCTGCCTCAGGTAACGGGTGTTTTGTGCATACATGTCGATGAGAGTGCCGAGCCACTTCTCCGGCTCTCCCTGTCTGACGGGTCGCTGCCTTGTTATCCAGTGAGCCGTCATCGCATGCAATCCCTGAGTCAGCCAACTTGTGTCATACGTGGACTGGTGCAGTTTCACATGAGAGCAAAGGGCGTCTGGGTGTCATCGCTTCCTCTTTTGACTTGCTAAGGCTCATTATTTGACTTCCTCACATAACTGTATTAAGAGGGGAAGACCTTGAGATTATCAAATAAGTTTTGAGAAAGAAAAAGTAGTTTTAGTCCAATACCTCACTTCAAATGTCCATATTCTTCAACATAGCGGCCCTGGTGTAAAATTGCCCATAATTATGTATATTTCCCAGATGGCTCAGTCCTAGGTACTAAGCCTTTTGGCTAGCTAACAATTCCATAAAGAAATAAAGCCAAATATCGCAGATCGAAATATAAAAGTTATTTTTCTATTGAAACTGCCTCTGCCGTATAAGTATTGAATGCCACTATGCTTCAAGGTTTTTGTGTTAGAATGATCACGTTATTCTGTAAACTGAACCCTATCACAATATTGATGTAGATAAAAAAGCATATATCTAGTGACGAGGTGTTCCAAAAGCAAAATATCTTATTCTTATGTCTTGAATTTCTCTTTGTTCGCCAAGAATATGTTTCTGCCCAAACTGTAGCATGACTACAGTTTGGGCAGAAATGATGTGTTAGATTTATCACGTTATTCTGTAAACTGAACCCTATCACAATATTGATGGAGATAAAAAAGCATACATCTAGTGACGAGGTGTTCCAAAAGCGAAACATCTCATTCTTATGTCTCTTTGTTCGCCAAGAATATGTTTCTGCCAAAACTGTAGCATGGCTTCGTCAAGGACATCACTGTCACAGTATTAATTTTATTGGTGGATAAGCCAGTCTTTCTACGGCTTACTGCCTTGAGCACAAGTGTGTTTTCTTCAAACCCTTAAACACTGTTCCTGGGAACGTTCTTTTGGAGCTGGTTTCAACCTGGATCTAAAACCCTTTTTATTTTTTCATAACACTGCCATGTAATGCAAACATTTCATTTTTTTTATAGGACTGTATAAGAAATCTGGCAAGTTAGTATTTCTTGGCCTAGACAATGCTGGCAAGACAACGCTCCTGCACATGCTCAAAGATGACCGACTGGGACAACATGTGCCAACCTTACATCCAAGTGAGTACACAAGCACACGCGCAGGCTCTTAGACTGATGTTTTAGATGTGTTTTGTTCTTCTTGTTTATGACCAATCTTCTATTGTGGTGATCCAATACGATATGGACTCATGGTAACGCCACAACTACACTGTACCAACGCTCTGCTCTGCCTGACGATAACCGATGAGCTGAGAAATATATATTTGGTTTGGTACAGGGACCTCTACTCTAATGTTGAATCCCTAAAATAATTATCAGGGGTGTAACAATGTACAGCTCCATACCAACCTGAGGCCAAGGGTCAAGCTGTGTATCCTCATCACGGACGGAGACATACAAGCTAAGCTGTTGGTGCTCGTGTGTGTGGGTGATGGGACGAACGATGTGTCGATCTGATGGTATTATTTAATAGTCCCTGTCCCTCTAGCACCTTGACAGCCAGATATTGTATACCACCGCTACGGTCAATACATAATCGGGATAACGTCATGGACTGGACCTGAATGTAATTAGGGAATTGTTTTAGGAAATCGGTGATTGTTGAACAGGCGAATGGTGTTTGTGTTCTTATCGGCTCTTGTGAACCAGCTGGCAGAGGCAGCTGCTGACTGCTGCTCTCTACGCTAATGTCTGTCCACCAAAAAATAAGGTCTGATGCAATCTCACCATGCACCAATAGAAGATGCCTTGCCCGCTAGACACAGGTTGCTTTTCGTTTTGGTCAATATCATTTCTAGCACTCTTACCATTTATTTGTCAACATCGATCATCTGTCAGTCTTAAAAATGCATTTGATTAGTTTTTTCCGTTATGGAATATGCTTTATTTTTGTGACTATTCGTTATTCAATCGTACACATGCTCTCATAGCCATCCCCTGACAGGAATGCGTTTTTGTTTATTGTTTCTTATCGTTACTTTTTCTTTACTCAAGCTTGACGAAGTTCCCTGTTGTGATTGTGATAAAGGGCTATGCAAGTACACTTGACATGGCAGCTTCAAGTATTCCATAACACCTGATCACCAAGTTGGAACTAAAGTAACCGTGCTCCCGTGTTCTCCCACCAGCGTCTGAAGAGCTGACGATCGCTGGCATGACCTTCACCACCTTTGACCTGGGAGGCCATGCACAAGGTGTGTGTCTGTGAAAGCAGGACACATTTTTAATTTGAGATGATTTTGGATGCTGTACAGAGACTTCCACCCGTTAATGATAAATAAGTATCTGTATTCATGTCATCACGTGTAATCTGCATGTATAAAAAAATGTAACTAACATGAGGTGATTCACCTGTCCCCAGCTCGCAGAGTGTGGAAGAACTACCTTCCCGCCATCAACGGCATCGTGTTCCTCGTGGACTGTGCAGACTTGCCAAGATTGGGTGAATCCAAAACAGAATTAGACGTGAGTACCTGCTATACTGACCAACACACTTTCTTAGGATGGTTTCAGGACATCATGTAGAGAAAGAAATGGTAAAAATAAACGTTATGAAACGTGAGTCTTTTCTCTAGTAATAATTAGATACAATACATTCATTAGGCTATATTAAAGGGGACGTATTACACCAGGTGTGAGTGTGATTAGCCATCTCAAGACGGATAGATGAGCAACGTTTGCCACAGTCCACTGGGGAGACTGATCTATCCAGCACACATCTAGGTGGACACGCCCACCTGTGTTGTCCGAAGCTGCACCTTTTCACAATGGCTTGTAATGGCTAATCACACTCGCACCTGGTGGTATAATATGTCCCTCTTTAAACATAAGTATGCTACCATTTATTGACCCTTTTACGAAGGCACTTGACTGTGTGTGTGTGTGTGTGTGTGTGTGTGTGTGTGTGTGTGTGTGTGTGTGTGTGTGTGTGTGTGTGTGTGTGTGTGTGTGTGTGTGTGTGTGTGTGTGTGTGTGTGTGTGTGTGTGTGTGTGTGAAGTTCTCAAAAGATTTCATCCTGTGTGCAAACACAGTTCTTGTTGTAACGTGATTCTTGCTTTCACACAAGTAAGTGATGATCTGATGGAATTGAAACCGTTATGGTGGTAGTTTAATATTGGTCGTAGGAAAACTGTCGTCGGAATGTGATGCTTGAAACAGTGTGGTTCCTCCAGGTCATCTCAGAGGCGTGATGCACCAATTAATTGGCCAGCATTACATGCCCATATATGGCTTGAACACGTGATCAGGGATTAGCTGATTAATTGGCTCAACGTTTTTTTTTATTTATGTTTGCGCTAAAAAGAGTAGGCTTACTTTGAAAACTATTGAAGTATAACCTCATTGGTCAAGCCTGCTCCCCATGAATTCCTTCTGCTCCATGTGACGCTAGCTGGCTTCCCACACCGCTTTAATGGCAGACGAGTGACTCTTCTGAGACGCCATAGGGAAGGAGGAATGCAGCCATAGTGCTCGCCAGTTCAACATGTTTGCTCCAACGTGAAGCCATGGCCTCCTTGAACCCTACACTATATAACAGTGTTCAGCCCCAGGGCTGAGCTCGTGAGTGAAGCCTTGGACAGCGCTCCTAATGGGCGCGGATGGCACAAAGACTCCGTGTGTTTCACCCTGCAGTCTGTCCTCATCGGGAGGCTCAGGCCCGGTTAGGCGGTGTTTCTAAATGAGAAACTCTATACGCTTCCTTTGCATAATGGCAGCTATGCTTTAATACTTGAATTGTAGTTTTGGCAAAATGCATTCGTCCTATTTGGTGTTATTTGGCGCTCGATTGTGAGTAGTCTAAAACGAACGCGGTCCCTTTTACAGTGTGGTTATGTAACACACTGCCCCTTCCGTCCCCACAGGCACTTATGACAGACGAGACCATCGGAAACGTGCCTATCCTGATCCTGGGCAACAAGATTGACCGACAAGAAGCCATCAGTGAGGAGAAACTCAGGGAGCTGTTTGGATTGTATGGACAGACAACGGGCAAGGTGAGTTAGGGGGTCCGCGGCGGGGGAAGACCTCTGATTCGTTTTTGTGAGCGATGGGCTCATATTGTGGAGATGGAGGGACACTGTGCTCCAAAGGGGGTCCGTCACTACGCTGGCGGTCTTCCAGCGAAGCCATTTAGATGTCGGATCAGTTTTGTGGCAAAACTGGAAAAATTCCAGGTTAGCAGGGTGTGCGGTCGGCTAGAGCACTAGCACCCATGGGTCACATCTTGGGTTTAACCGCCGGGGGTCGGCGGTATGAAACGGGTAACCTATGAAACGGGACCGAAAAGCCTCCGAAAGATGCAAAGTGAATCTTCCATTTCAGTGACGGTGTGTGTGTGTGTGTTTGCCTCGCAGGGCAACGTCCCCATGAAGGAGCTGAACACGAGACCACTGGAGGTGTTCATGTGCAGCGTGCTGAAGCGCCAGGGCTACGGGGAGGGCTTCCGCTGGCTCTCCCAGTACATCGACTAAAGGGCCCCCCCCCCCCACCACCACAACACGACCAAGGACCGCCCGCTGCTGCAGCCACCCCCCCCACCACCACTACGAGGGGGAGGGGGAGGCGCCCGACCCACCAGCCGCCCCTGCCGTTGCCACCAAGTACCATAGCCAGCCCACCCCGACCCCCCTCCCCCCCCCCCTCTAACCACAACCACGCCCATGTTCGGTTAGAAACATCTGCCTCCACCTGCCGAGAGAACGCAGTACAACCTGAACCCAATAGACTTTTATTGGTCGAACATTTGGTTACACACACAAACACACACAGGTACAGACGCACACCATCACACACACACACACACAGACTGACACACACACACACACACCCACAAAAACCGACTCACACATTCTCGCACTTGCGCACGCACACGTTTACTTATTTATCTCTCGTTAATCTCCTGTTCATTTTTTTTTTTTCTCTCTCTTTTCAAAGTGGTCTAATTAATACGGATTGTGCAGCAGAGGCGTCTCCATTCACAGGCTTGAAATCTTTATACTAATCCATTCCCAGTTTCTTTCTGCCTTGTCCCATTCCGCCATCCGTTGAGTGTGTTGATGAGATGCGTCAGGCCCCGTCAGTCCATCTCCACGGCTCCATTGGTACAGCAGTGTCCCCTCCTACCCTCCGTCTCATGGGCCCGGCTCCCCCACCATCAGTTTGAGCAGCGGGGAAGAGCAGTGTCGTTGTATACATCGCAATACACTTTTTTAAACCGGAAAGAAAGATGTGCAGATACTTGACCCAGTATTTAATTGTCGGTCCTAAATCTTTTTTCTTTTTTTTTTTTCTTTTTTTTTTGCAGAACATTTTTTTTATTTTGTATCACCTGTTCAATAAACATAAAAAAAAAAACCTTATGTGGCCACCTCTATAGCTTGCACCCTAAAGATGTGTATGTGTGGCTGTTATTTTACTGAAATAGAGGCGTCCATTTATCTCAATGTATTGAAAATAAGGACTTTAGGGTTTTCTTGTCAGGGTAGCTGAAAGTTGGGTATTTTCATTATGTTAAGGTTTTCTATACTTTTAGGCACAGGGCATTGAGTGGCTCCAAGCATCTTGATGGCCTTCATATTTGCTTAGACCGTATGCATTTACGTAAGAGATTTTAAATACAAAAAACTATCATTGGCTATCACAATTTTTTTACCTTTTTCAAGGTTTAAAATTGAATATTTATACAGCACAAACTGTGATCAGGCTAAAATATAAGGAGCTGGCAACTTCATTATGATGACATGCAGTAAGACACAGTGAAGAACAAGTCAGTCCTTAGCACCCCCTAGTGGTGAGTATTAGACGGCACCAACGACTTCCCCAGAGCAGCCTCTGCCGCTGGGCCAGAGACACGCTACGAAGGGACCACATTATATATATATATGAAGTGTACTGAAATAACGTACATGGATATTATATAGATAGAGACATATATTTTTTTTCTTTAATATAAGCGAATATCCCTTAATCTATGTGCATTACCAGAATCTATTATGCATGCCTTCTGTAGGGTTCTAAAGACCAATATTCCAGTACAACACAAGGAGAGCAGATGCCAAAACATGTTAAACAATGTTAACTAATTGGAGGATGTTGTCCGTCTTTTGTTTTAATATTTTTTAAAGGAAACATAATGGAATGACAAATTAAGAAAATACACCTTTTTCTCTTTTTTTTGCTTTTTTGTTCCCATCCCTGTGTCTCTTTTAGTCCCTTTATGACATCTTAATGAGCTGTTCCAACAGAAGGGGAGACTTGCTGTTTGCATCATTAAAAACAATATATTGTAAATAAATGTTTGCAATGAATTATCAGGCTGGACACGAAACGTGGAATGGTTTGCTTCTTTTTCTTTCTCTTTTTTCCTTTGGGTCGTCCCAGTAAGACCTATATGGGTGACCGTTTAGGCATGGAATTGTGTAACTTGTAAACCATTGATTACATTTAATACACAAAGGGAACAAATGCATCCAAAGCATGAATGTTCCACCCACTAGTGGATGCCCCAACATGAGGTGATCAATAAATATAACATGGGTTATGGTTATCTTAGGAATCGCGGTTGATTGGTATTTAGAACTACGACAAACTAGACATCAACACATGTGAGTGTTGGGTGCCTTGCTCATTTGGTTTGCCTACATAACTACAACCGATTTGTATTTCAGTCTGGTCTAGACACAAAGAGGAAAAAAATACCTAACTCCTCAATGTATTTGGGGTTGAACCACTGCTCTCCGCTTATCTCTATCCCACTTTGGCAGCGGGACATTTGTTTTCCATCTCCGTTTTGCGTACCTTGTAACCCATATCATTTGCATTCACACTAGGCTACAACCAAATGAAGATCCAAATGATCTATTCAAAGCCAGGTCACTGACTACCTGGCTGAAAAAAAAGCAGAAAGATAAATCAGACCATGTACTTGTGGTCTTCACCAATAGATTATTGTTTGCTTAAAAAAAGGTGAGGGTGCTGCACCACCTGCTGTGCATTGAGTATTCAGGTTAAACCAGCCATCACCACACGTACTAGGTTCCTAAATGGCAGCTGGGGTCACCATCACCATCATGTGCTTTTACATGGGACAGCTAGACCAGATTAAGCCTTATACCGATTTTGCTACTCGAAGGGACCGTGTCAATTATCCTAACATACATGGCCTTTAAGAGATGGATAATGGCCGGAGCATGGCTGAATCCACTACCTTAGGTGGCGCTGTAGCCCTTTCAACAAGTGGTTATAGAGCCACTTCTGGTTGACCTCTACTTCCCAGCAACAACAAACTCAGGGGGTATTCGAGAAAGATGTTTTCAGTAGACAGCTGTCAGTTCACTTCGGGTCCACGTCATTTTGAAATGACATGGACCAGTGGCGCCACTAGGCTGTTTTTATTCGGGGCTAAAGCCCCGGATATTATTTAATTAGCCCCAAATCTTAGTTAAAAAATAATAATCGACTTGCTTTTTTATTTTTTTTTTTTTGCTTGCTTTACGCTAGAAACAAACATGGGGATTCCAGGGGCATCTCAAAGTAGTCCTTCTTAGATAGTCCTACTCTAGCAAGAGTATTAAATGGTTCAAAAAACCTAACCAGACTGTTAACCAACCTCAAGTGGAATGAACCTATCCTATCTCCAGTCATATATGATATATATATATATATATATATATATATATATATATATATATATATATTAATTATGCTGTCAAGCGATTTAAAATATTTAATCGCACATTTTTTTCTATTCTAAATTACCCCTTGATTCCGTGCTTGTTAGCCTTTTAGTGAATCAGAGAGTGTTGAGAAGGACGGTATATAAAATATATTTGGTCAGATGGATTTAAGAGATAGACCGCAGTGATCAACCCGTTCCATTTGACATCGGGAAGAGTGCATGACAGTGGTAGGCCCTACCGTAAAACTTTCAAATAGCCCCGGCTTTTTATTTGTTTCATATCACTGACTTCGAACAAAACTTGCCTTCAGCAAAGAGGGAAATACTATAACATTTATCATTTAAACCAGTATGAATATTCCCTACCATACATAGGCCTATACACATTACCAGGCTATTGAATAACACACACACACACACACACACACACACACACACACACACACACACAGAAGTGGTAATCGCGGGAGAGTCGGGAGAATAATTCCCGGGTGGACCGTTTTCTGGTCTTTCGGCTGATTTACTGCAGGAATAATCAATATTGGCGTTTATAAAAGTTCCTTGCAAGCGCCGTCCGGCAGTCTGAGCTGTGCACCCGCACCCTCTCACTCACTCAACAGAAACTCATTATCATGTTCAAGAAAACCAGTTCTGAGATGATTTCGCGGCTTTTATGACATGGCGTGTGTTTCCTGCTGGAAAGTAGCCATCAGAAGATGGGTACACTGTGGTCATAAAGGGATGGACATGGTCAGCAAAACAATACTCAGGTAGGCTTTGGGCGTTTGAACACGATGCTCAATATTAAAGGGGCCAAAAGTGGTGCCAAGAATAAATCCCCACACCATTGCACCACCACCACCAGCCTGAACCGTTGATACCAAGGCAGATGGATCCATGCTTTCATGTTAGTTTACGCCAAAATTCTGACCCTACATCCGAATGTCGCAGCAGAAATCCGAGACTTCATCAGACCAGGCAACCTTTTTCCAATTCTTCTATTTTTCCAATTTTGGTGAGCCTGTGGCGAATTTGTAGCCTCAGTTTCCCTGTTCTTAGCTGACAGGAGTGGCACCCGTGTGGTTCCTTCTGCTGCTGTAGGCCCATCCGCCTCAAGAGTTCAGAAGATGCTCTTCTGACTACTCGGTGGTAACGAGTGGTTTATTTCAGTTACTGTTTGCCTTTCTATCAGCTCAAACCAGTCTGGCCATTCTCCTCTGACCTCTGGCATCAAACAAGGCATTTGCGCCCACAGGAAACTGCCCGCTCACTGGGAATTTTCTCTTTTTTGGACCAATTCTCTGTAAACCTAGAGGATGGTTGTGCCGTGAAAAAATCCCAGTAGATCAGCAGTTTCTGAAATACTCAGACCAGCCCGTCTGGCACCAACAACCATGCCACGTTCAAAGTCACTTAAATCCTCTTTCTTCACCATTCTGATGCTCGGTTTGAACTGCAACAGATCGTCTTGACCAAGTCTACATGCCTAAATGCATTGAGTTGCTGCCATGTGTTGGCTGATTAGAAATTTGCGTTAACGAGCAGTTGGACAGGTGTACCTAATAAAGTGGCCGGCGAGTGTAGGCTACATATGTAAGGTCTCTCACTTGTATTCATTTTACTCTGAAATAACTTGAATGGAACTTTAGATGTCTGGGAATAAGCAGCACAGCAGTCAGGAAGCTATTTTAAAGCTATAATAAACTGCGGTATTTTGCATCATTTATGGCAAAAAGATTTGCATGCGCGAGTTAAAGTTAATTTTTTTTGCCATTTTCCCTTTCCTCTCTGGGGCTAAAGCCCGGATATTTGGGAAATCTAGAAACTCCCCTGACATGGACCCCCGAAATCAAATTGACAGCCTGTCACGCCATATGGCAACAAGCCTTTTCTCCTCCATGTAGCGTTTCAATCTGGACTTCAGAGGGTCAAAGCCAAAGTTCCTTTCCCCCAATTCCTTCTCCGCCATGGCCGAGATAACCCCCACTACGAGTTTTTGTTGTGGAAGTACCAGAGGGTCTGGAGAACCCAACGCAGACTCATTCATTCATAATATCAGAGAATATCCCTGTCAGTTCGGTCGCGGCGCAATGAATGAATAAAGATCGTATACACGTCAGAAGAAAAAAATATTTATTTTGACAGATGTGCTCAAAGTAACAACTTTAAAACCTTGTTGATGACCAACGTTTAAGAAAATATGTAGGCCTACTTTTAATTCAGCCTTGGCTTGCTCCATCTTTTGCGTCACCTTTTAAAATAAATCGCCGTTTCTCGTTTTCCGACGGTGACAGGAGCCATAAACATATAAAGAAATAATTAAATATTTATATCCATGAAGAAATAGGAATTGTTTATCTGTCTTTGGCGACAATAACACAACTACCGTCTCCTTCTACTTCCGGCTCACGTCCTCCGGCCTCAAGATCTCGAGCATGCGCAGAATGCGAAATCCGATACGAGATACGATGTGGATTTACATGCAGGTAGAGATCGGACTATGATCAAGTTATCTAGGTGTTCTTATCCGATGTCGCTCGTCCGGTCGGTCCGAGGTAGATCAGGTAAAGGTGTATACATGCATTTTAAAAGTCTGGTTGAGGTCTAATTCAAATTCTTAATCCGATAATGACATGTAAACGCAGTTTGTCTTTCAAATTCTATATTAAATGGGTTTCCAACACCACCACCCTGCGTCCTTGTTCTGGAGGAGCACAAAAAAAGCCACAGAGGTTGAGTGTAGCAGCCACTTGACTCATGTGAAGCATGATTGGAGTTCTAGCCGAAAAAAAACATCCAGGTTAGTCGATGTATTAGTTGCAGACATGGCCGTAGAGCTGCAAAAGCCTCTAAAAAGTATTCATATATATGGTACATATTGTGATAAATTAAGACGAATGAAAATATATGTCCACTAGGTGGCAAATACTTTAAATGAAAATCCACATTCACATCCTTAGTAGTCAAATAGGAATGTGAGGCAAATTTAACCAATCAGATGATGGGTTAAACAATATTACCGTCTTGCATTGAAGTTCCTCATTCGGGATGAGGCCAGTTGCTCTCAAAAACGTGCTTCACTTCAAGATTTAGTTTAACTACATTTTTACTATTTTTCCCTGATTCAGCAAATAAACACCCTTCGAAACACTTTAACAATTGTCGGTATTGATTTTATTAGGTCAATTATTAATGCCTATTGGTGAAACAGCCACACTGAACATCAATAAGAATAGATGTAGGCCTACAATAACACAGAATTACATTTACATTGAACATGATCGAAGAAGGAGGAAACACATATACTTTCTGAGAATTAAAGCGAGACTAAACGGAGAGATCGAATTGAAAATAATGTTTAGGCCCCAGTTGATTAATGACGTGAACTTGGATTAAACACCCCGTAGGAAAAGTGAAGTGAATCCACAGCATGGACGCTAAAAGGATCAACAATGGCCTAGTGAGGTTTGCGTTTGGTTATGGCTGATTGGGTGAAGATGGTTCATAATTACGAGCTGAGAAAAATCAAGAAGAGCTAATTTGAATGTAATCAAAAAGTCAGCATTGAATGCGCTGTTTAAATTCCCCTAATATCGACTTCTTTTATGACATTTCAGAGTAGTGTTTGATGAAAGTTTGAAAACCAAATTTTACACTAAATGATGATTACAAAATTAGAATCCATACACGTCTACAATAAGGCAAAGTTGTGACCCTTTTGGCTTCCATACATTCCTCCCGGTTAACAGTTATTTTAAAAATGTTTAAATTACCTGGGCCCCTTTTCCTGATAACGATGGACCCACGCTCGTACGATCATTCTCACGATGGATCTTGCGATCCATTTCCCGAAACTCCTCTTAACATGAACGCGCGTTCACTGCACTCAAGACGTTCATAGGATTGTAGCTGTCTACTGACACGGTGCTGAAATGGGCTCCGTAGGAGTGGGAGAAGCAGGAATGTCACAGGAAAATGGGGTTAAAAAGCGTTAAAATATCTCCCCATCAAGGCCAACAGCAGAGTAGCATACGAAAAGAATAGACTGCAATAATATGAATGCTAAAGACATTAAAACACAATTGATTAGGCCTAGGCTGATATGTATCAGTCCTAATCATGAATGCAATGTGCATAGATTTTTTCATTCGCCCTCCTGAAATAATTCCATATTAACAAAAATCTAAAATAGCGTTTGTGACAACTACATTTATCTTAATGTGCTGACTTCTAAAAACGTGCTTTGCACAGCAAAGAGAGCCGACTTTATCTGATTCCGCATAAGGATTCATTAATTGACGTGCACTCTATTCTAGAATATTTATTAAAAATGCAATGTTCCATAATTCAAACGCAGAGGCTAGACATTGACACACGGCTACTGCTGACCCGATTAGGAGAGCTGGGTCTAGATCCTGCCCATATTGTTGGGCAGGATGAAGTAGGCTATAGGTCTTTTTACACTGCCAAGCCGGTTCGGTCACAGCTTGGCACGCCCGGCGAGTTCACCTTCTTATCTCAAGTTTCCTGTGTTAAACCGAGGGGGTCAAATCCCCTGTTCGCCACGGCGCGGGCTTTCTTGGTTCACTGGAGAAGGCGGGGCTGCGCACGGAATCTCTGACCTCTTTAGAATAATTTGTATCATTGCATACTCCTGAATGTTTTAATTTTTTTATGAATGAAGACACCCGCATGCAATAGTGAGTTCACGTCTGAGTGTAGACTACAAACGCGATTAACTATGGTCAGGGATGTTCGTTGCTGTCTAGAGACACAGTCCAATAAATAGTGAACTTCATCACAGCCTCACCAAAGCGCCTAGCAGTGCTTAATGCAAACAATCGCAACAAAAAACGTCTGCAGAAATTCTCAGACACCCGCTGGTCTCAGCATGATTCAAGTCTACAGTAGCCTATGTCTTCTGTCATTGATCAATATGAGGACATTTTAACCACGATGGTTTATTCTTTTAGGTTTATTATTTGTGTGTGATTGGTTGGAACTGGCATGGCCGTTTGTCATCTATTAGGGAGTGAAATGCTCCTGGCTAATATTTGGTCAATGGAATCCAACTTTTTTGTCCATCCCATGTATAGGGGGGAGGGAGCTGGGGTTGTTTAGTCTCTCTCTGTCTCTCTCTCTCTGTCTCTCTGTCTCTCTCTCTCTCTCTCTCTCTCTCTCTCTCTCTCTCTCTCTCTCTCTCTCTCTCTCTCTCTCTCTCTTCTGCTCTCGCTCTGTCTCTCTCTCTCTGTTATCTCTCTCCCTCTCTCTCTCTTCTCTCTCTCTCTCTCTCTCTGTTCTCTCTGGTTCTCTCTTAAATCTTATGATACAGCAGCTTTAACACTTTATTTGAGTGCATCTTTAAATAGTTAAGATATTCCTTACTCTTGTCATTGGTGAGTTTGCCTTCAACTTTTTCTATGAGCTCTAAAGTTTATGCACCACTAGCCTAAGTGGGGCGATCCTTACGGTTTCCTCCTCCATTGGGTTCTTGTTCAGGGTGGGGCTGTTATATCTCTTGAATGGAAGTTTGTGGAGCCAACAGTAATTTTGCCAAGAAAGGCAAGACACTTGCCTGAAACTAAATATATTTGTTATCCTTAGTCACTGTTCTATAGTCACCGAATATCTGCCACACACTCAAATGGCAACCAGGAGCAAAGGGTAATTACAAACACACACATAGTGGGGATGAGCACCCAGCATTACTGCACCGCCTTGTTCAATCCAACCCCTCTCTCATTAAGTCTCTGAAGAGCTCTCTTCTCAGCCCATTCTGACGCTATTATTTCTCATATTGCTCTCTTTGTGGACCCCCTTAAATCTCTCGCTCTGCTCAAGCATCTCTCACACACCGACGGGAGCAGAGCCAGCTGCAGCAGCACAGGCTGCTATTCGTGGTGTCAGAGAAGAACGGGTGTCCATGAGTGCTGCAGCACACACACTCATGGAAGTTTGAACAGACACATGAGCTTACGCACACAGATGCACAAACACATGAATATATCAACACAAGGGAACAATAACCTCGTTTGTGCACAATATGTCCATGATGCAGACGCATGTACCTAACCCCATCCACACACACAATCCACAAAAACCTTCATGTACGCAAAAACTGACACCCTTGACAGTTGGTCTGCTTGGCCTACATTTTCCTCTCTAGCAGATGATACTTGTAAAAACACTTGTATAAACGTAAACCAGTGAAGAGCTCTGCCAGCAGAAACAAAGGACTACACAACAAGGCAATGTAAGTCAATCGCATAAAATAGTATAATTCAGTTTTATATTACGACGACACGACAATATAAACTGCAAGTGCACCTTGGTGACGTGTACACAACCTCAGACCATTAGCTTAAATATCATTCCACCAGGGGGCAGGAGAGGAGGGCATGAAGGCCTAAGAGACCTGTGAGTGAGTGTTGTAGTGACGGGATATATTAACCTTCTTTGGCTGATAATGGGATATCTAAAGCCCTGATTATAAAAAGAAAACAATTATGAAGCAGACCTATCCCACCACTCTTATTTTGTCAGGTTTAATAAATATTCCGCCTGAGTCGCCCCACCTCATCAGGCTGTATTCAAGGTGTATAGTACGGGACACACAACGGCGAGGCCCATTGCCTGAACCAAGCAATGACGGGGGCGTGGATGACCCGAGGAGAGGAAAGTGACGAATGTCTCCTCCCATCTAATATGTCCATGATCTATAGCAGCTGAGGGTTTCGCAGCAAATACGCTAAATGCCTCTAATTCAGAACACACGGCCTCTATCTCCATCTAGAGGTCATGTGGTGCAACTGCGATGTGCAATTGTGTCATTCAATGCTATTTTGGCTTCTCGAGATATCCACCGGTTTGCCCCATCACGTTCATATTGTAATTTCTAAGTTGGATTTACTGTTTTTATTTGCTTTAGTACTCTATTGGGATCAACTCTTGAGCCTAGTAGGCCTACTCATAAGATGTTATCCTTTGGCCTTCAGTGGTTTAGGGCTCCCCAACGACAATGCAACAAGTTATATTCACTTTAAAAATCCACTCTTCATTTATGCGGCATACCAGGTTCATGGACTCAGAACAGGTAAAATACACCTTGATTATTTCACTTACAAAAACTGTCACAGGTCTCATCTTTATTTTGCTAGACAGAGAACATTCGACTTCTTTTAGATAGGAGATTATGTGTACTCAACTTACTTTGGGTACTGGTATGTTATCTTCCAAAAAACACCTAAGAAAGAGGCCTAGTTAAAAATGTTAATCAAAAATAACAATCAAACCAATAGGCTTCTTCATAAGTGATCATAGCCCTGAAGGTAGGCTTTCAGATGAAAAGATACACAGAACAAGACCGTTTGGTACACAGAAAGCACTGCTTTATTGACTGCACTGGGCTGGATTGAACTGGATTGGACACCACCAGATGAGGGCGGGACTTCAGGGGATGAGACAAAGTTTGGGGAGGGAGGGAAGGGAGAATGCAGCCGTCGTTAAGGCAACACAAACAGCATGCAGATACAGTCACAGGAAACATCATTTGTCGTCAGCATCATCATATTGCTCTTTAAAGTTTCGCTTAAACATTGAATTTGTACAAAAAGGAAGAAAATAGGTTTTTCGCACTAATGAAAAATACACTTTTAGTTTTTCCCTCCTACAAAGAAGATTCTAATACAAGAAAATAAATATAGCAAAAAAAGCCCAAAAAATAATTTAAAATAGCTCTTTTTAATATATGTTCGATATTTCTCTTAGCTATTAACAAATGGCACAACATTCTTCGAAACAAAGAATACAGAAGGATGGCCTCCTGCAACATTCATATTATCGTGTTGAAGAAGTGATGCAGTGGGGGGAGGGTCCGGAACACCTTACCGAAGAACGCCTTATCCAAGAACGTCTTACTGAAGAACGCCTAACTAAAGAACGCCTTACCGAAGAACACCTTACCGAAAAACGCCTTATCGAAGAACGTTTTACCGAAGAACGCCTTATCGAAGAACGCCTTACCGAAGAACGCCTTACCGAAGAACGCCTTACCGAAGAACGCCTTACCGAAGAACGCCTTACCGAAGAACGCCTTACCGAAGAACGCCTTACCGAAGAACGCCTTACCGAAGAACGCCTTACCGAAGAACGCCTTACCGAAGAACGTCTTACCGAAGAACGTCTTACCGAAGAACGCCTTACCGAAGAACGCCTTACTGAAAACCGCTGGAGGCGGAGCCTGTGCCAAGCTTGCTTTTACTCCCAAACGGAAGCTGATTGATAAATAGCTCGCAAATAGGACCAATGATATTGAAAATAGTGCATGATTATGACCAAGGATAATGGAAATAGTGCATGAATCTGACCAATAGGATAACGAAAAGCAAATAAGGTACACTTACAAAAATAAGGACCTGCTGATAAGAAAACTAGAAAAGAATGCAAACTAGCTACACGTGAGCAGCGCATTGTTGTTATAAACAGTTCTAAAGATAGGATCACTACCTAAAACAGGCCACTCCCAGCCTGCAACACTAATAAGATGATCATTCAAGTGCTTACACTCAATCCAACTGAGGAGATTAACAAAATCCAAATGAAAAAAACCAATAAAAACGTTTTGGAAGCAAGAACTTCTGGGAACTCTTTAAACCTGAGGAGAGGGACTTGGCAACCGCAGGTCGAGGGAGACATGTCAGAGAGTTTCCTATTAAACGGGACAAACAGCCAGCTCCTCACTGGCCTGACTGGGCCTAGAGGTACTGCAGAGGGAGAGGGAGAGGGAGAGGTGTGTGGTGGTGGAGGGTGGGGGGGGGGGGATGGAAAAAGCAGTTGACAACTAGGAAGAAGCAAGATAGAAATGCAACGAGAGAGAGAGAGAGAGAGAGAGAGAGAGAGAGAGAGAGAGAGAGAGAGAGAGAGAGAGAGAGAGAGAGAGAGAGAGAGAGAGAGAGAGAGAGAGAGAGAGAGAGAGAGAGAGAGAGAGAGAGAGAGAGAAAAAGAGAGAGCAGACACAGAGAGAGAAAGAGATTATGGTGCAGTGTGAGGGAGAATAAATAGTTTGAAAGAATGTTCCAGATCTCTGAAAGAGGGGAGGGAGATTATCTCAGGGAGACGAGAACGCAAGCTGAACACGTTTTAACCGCAATTAGCCATGGAATGGACACAGCACACACACACAGACACACAGACACACAGACACACAGTGCAGTTTTCCCGATTTATGTAATCAAAGCCTATATTTCCTGGCTGTGCTTGTGAGGTTTGGACACTGGAGTCCGATAAATAAACAGACTCGGAGGAAACAGACACATGTTTGTCCTCCAGTTGAAGGCAGGGAGAGGAAAACAGAGGGGGGCGAACAAGAGGAGGAGGCTCTGGGGAGAAGCAGATGCCAAGGAGAGATCAGTACAGGGGAGAGTAATCAAGCAGAGTGGGAAGGGCAGAGAGAGAGAGAGGGGGACCAATGGGGAGCATGCTTTACTTCTAATGAACCAACAGGCTAGACAACCCAAGGCCCGGGTTTGGGAATCTGCTGACCGCCACCACATGTTCACACACACACACACACACACACACACACACACACACACACACACACACACACACACACACACACACACACACACACACACACACACCCCATGATCACACACACTCACGCACGCACGCGCACGCACGCACACACACACACAGACACACCCCATAATCACACACACGCACGCACACGCGCACAGTACGTGGTCTTCCTCTGGAAGGCAGATTCCAGCAGGCCCTCCCCCTCAGTCTCTCGGCGTGTCTCAACATTAGCATGCTGCGGTTGTTGTTTCTGGACAGATGGTCGCGTGAAGTGGCACAGCAATTATTGCCAATTTCATAAGACACTTAATTTGACTGTTCAAAACACTGGAAGGGGCCCGTCTTCGAGAGAGAGTCTGCACGACTCATGCAATTACAATAACTCTCGTTGGCCTTCAACCAAGAGGAACCTCCAGGGTGTGGATGCTGATTGTCCTGATTGGTTGAACCAGCATGGATGGGCGGGGCTCTGGGATCAACTCTTGATGATGGGTGAGACACCTCTCCCCCCACCCCCCCCCCCCCCAAATAATGCAAATATGAAGGGAGAGGAAAGGGAGGGAAGTGAAGAACAGAGAACATCTGAAAGCGATAAAGAGCCCAGAGAATGGCACGGAGGGAGCAGAGAAGAGCCTGGTGGAGTTTATATTAGCTGCTTGTTAACTCGACAGTATGGACGGGCTACAAACAGAACACAGGGGAAAGAACAAGCTGTCCTCTTCTCTCTCTCTCTCTCCGGCTCTCTGGCTGCGGTACAGCACCCGCCTCCCCCTCTCTCTGCATCTGTCCTTTCTTAACGCCCTCTCCCTCCTCTTCTTATGGATGTCTCCTTTCCTCCTCACCTCGTCCCCCCCCCCCGCCCGCTCCCTCACCCCAGCGCTCACTACCTCACTCTCTCTTTTTGAGTTGAGCAGAGCAGTGTGTCTCTCTCTCTCTCTCTCACACACACACACACACACACACACACACACACACACACACACACACACACACACACACACACACACACACACACACACACACACACACACACACACACACACACACACACACACCCTCTCAGTCAACACACGAGTCTATTATTTTTCCTTAAAGCAACAGAGTTCCTTTTCTCCGCCGATTGTCCATCACTTTGATATCAAAAGTGGATGGAGGGAAATGGCAGCAGTGAGCCGCATGAGGAAGGAGAGGGGGAGGAGAGGGGGAGATAAGAGGGTGAGGGACGAGAGGGAGGGAGGGGAATCACATGAAACAGGGTGGCGGGGTGGAGTGGTACTCACAGGCAGGGTCAAATCAAGGGCAACAACGGTGACAAGGTTACGCAAGAGGAGGAGATGATCTGAATGGGGAGGGAGCCGGGGGGGGGGGGGGGCTGAACATGGGTGTCTGGGTAGGGTGCGGAAGGGGTGAAGCCAGGGGAGTGGAACGATCATGATATTACACTGTGATGTAACCGGGCTGAAGCAAAGCAAAACAAACTAAAAGGGTTGTGGGTGGATCGCCGCTCTGCCTTCGCACCAGCCTCTGCAGCCAGCTAAAGCACCGCCACAAACGAAGGTGGAGAGCAGCTTGCTTTCCACAACACGGCTAATCAAAAGAACTGTATGCCTCTAGTAGTAGCAGTAGTAATAGTAGTAAGCAGTGCAGTCGTGCAGTATTAAACGTTATTGAAGGTGTGTAGAAAGTCCAGCTAAACGGCGGAGTGTGTGTGTGTGTGTGTGTGTGTGTGTGTGTGTGTGTGTGTGTGTGTGTGTGTGTGTGTGTGTGTGTGTGTGTGTGTGTGTGTGTGTGTGTGTGTGTGTGTGTGTGTGTGTGTGTGTGTGGAGGGGGGGATGTTGGGGCTGGCGTTGGACAATAGAGTAAGGAGAGGACAATGATGGCAGACAGGAAGCAGACCCATTCTGTGTTGAGTCAGCGGTCCTCAGCGTCTTGTATTGGATGACTAAGCTTTTTTTTTGCATCCTGGCTAACCAAACATTAGCTGGACGCTAAACAAATGAGTCTTGTGGCTGTGATATCTAGTGTGAAGCTGATTGAGGCATTAACTTTGAAGCCCAGCCAACTTGAAAAGTGCATTATCTGACAAATCGTTTTTATATCCTTCCTTAAGCTACTTATACAGTATATCAAATCTGTGGTTTAAAAGAGTTAGCATTTGGCCAGAACATATCGATTATAAATTATAACAGCTAGTTTAACTGGCCAATATTTAGTTTCTTTGCTACGTTTATGCGTTGCTTTTTGTTAAAGGTGAATGTTTTGGTCCACAAAAGTGCCATTGAGTCAATCTTTAAAGACATGGAAAATGTTAAATCGGAAAGAAAGAATGCTTGGCTTTGTTTCCTATTTATTCAAGACAAGAGAGTCTGCAGCATTGGCCAATCAAAACTCTATTTACAAGACCTGAACCAGTCTCTACTGAATAGGCCAGCTAGCACATAGGAAAAAGTACCAGACAGAATCCAAATGATCTCCAGGTGCCTTCAGAAATCAGGCCAACGCATCACTCTGTTTCCCATTGCCTTGGACCAGTGGACCAAGGTGAACAAAAGACCGACGCATCCCCAGGGGACACCAGTAGACGAGGTGGCCTCCTAGCATGTCAAGGTGTCAGACTGACCAACAAGCCTAGCGGTCCGCTGATGAGCATTAGAAGGCGTTAGGGGACAAGAGTCTGAAACTGG
>OLKM01002002.1:0-35000 GCA_900291075.1 Melanogrammus aeglefinus | reverse complement strand
ATAGTATAAAATATGTATATATGTATCATCTTTATCTTTCTATTTTCAATAAACTCTTCCACCATTTATTAATTTTAAAACAAGTTCAACCCCTGAGAAGATACCTTAGACTGCTTAAGTACAAAATACACCTCTTTAAGAAAACAAAAACACAACTAATCGGAAATTCAAAAAAATGTACAAGCAACTGAAGTTCAGAAGGTAAGCTCAGGCCTCTGTGGATGATATGGGGTACTGGGGTTGGTTCTCGGATAGGACATTCAAAGATAGAACGGTTCACTACCAGGCCATGCAGTTTCCAAACCTACTGGTTCCAAAATCCTGCACCATGGCTGTTGCTAAGTAACTGGTGACTGGCGCCAGCGGCACATTGAGTGTGTATTAGCCTACTGGATTACAATCTTATGACGGCCATAGATACACTCGTGTGTCTTTTCTCCGTCTCTCATCTAGCCTTTAAGACGTGATGTATTGAGATATAGATCTACCCTAGATGAAGTCCATCTGATCGTGCTCAAGACCCTGCAGGCTGTTTTGGGTTGACTCCGTTTGACAGCTTTGTTTCTGTGGTCGCTGCCAACACGTCGAGTTCTAGGAAATGTGAATCGATGCGGCCATTGTAGTGCAAACTCTCTCTTCCAAAGGCTCTGGATGCCAGTAACCTACTTCTGCAATGGGGCGGGGAGACCAAAAAAAAAGAAGGCAGCACTTTGCACTTATAGAGGTGTGTGTGTGTGTGTGTGTGTGTGTGTGTGTGTGTGTGTGTGTGTGTGTTGTGTGTTGTGGATGTGTGTGTAGTTGGTGTGTGTGTGTGTGTGTGTGTGTGTGTGTGTGTGTGTGTGTGTGTGTGTGTGTCTTTGCGATTGCTTCAGATAGCTGCGCTGATTAGTGACGAACGCTGCTCTAACTCCCTTATTTTAGGCACTAAACAATTATTAAGGAGACTGTCACCGCGGCGACCCGTCAGGACTCCTACCAGTTTGATTGGAGCGAATCAGATTGAATAAGGACTGATTGACTAACATGAAGATTGATTGTTTGATTGATTGAAAAGGTTGCTTTGTTTTGTGTGTTGGGGCGTGGGGGGCTATGGGGACTCGCGGCGACGAAAGGCACAGAGTTTGAATGTGTGTTCCCCCCGTGATTCAGGAGAACAAAGCATGAATCACTGGAACCCCAGCCGAGGGGACGGGGACTGAGTGCATAAGAAACATAACTGCTGGAAAAGAGAGCAAAGGGGCTGGCTCATGGGAGTATCTGGGTCAAGTGTGTGTGTGTCTGTATGTGTGTGTCTGTATGCATGCGTGTGTCTGTATGTGTGTGTCTGTATGTGTGTGTGTGTGTGTGTGTGTGTGTGTGTGTGTGTGGTGTGTGTGTGTGTGTGTGTGTGTGTGTGTGTGTGTGTGTGTGTGTGTGTGTGTGTGTGTGTGTGTGGTGTGTGTTGTGTGTGTGTGTGGTGTGTGTGAGAGAGACGGTTTTAATTGACAACAGGATTGGGGCCAAGCCAGTTTTCTACCCAGTTGATTTGGGGATGGGAGTTATTTTCCAAGTTGTTTCTGCCATAAATGACTTTGGATAATACATATTGAAGGTCCTCTGCGTTACTACTGAGAATAAAGGCTACATAGCAATCACCACGAGTAACAAACAGGTCCATCACTGAATGAGTCTAGGTGATAAGTTGGGGTTTTGTTCAAGCTAAAAGGCCCGGTAAACGCCGCTGTCTCACACAGATCCTCTCTGCGGAGCTCAGCTCTGAACCCACACACCGTTAGGATCAACACATCCAAGAAGACAAAGATTCCACAAAGGTAAGAAAAAAAAGGCCAGCTTAAGGAACACTTATGCCCCCCGAAAGTGTTCAGATCCAAACTCAGTTACCAGGTAACACAGGAGGCTTCTAGAAAGATGAATACTTTAGACACTGGGAAAGGGAAAAAGGGGGCAAAAAGTTTCAATAATAAAAATGAACAAAGTCACCATTTCCTATTTGTCTCGAAACGTAGCTTCTCATGAACGGCTTAGAACAGGCTGGAAAGAAAGAAAGAAGGTATGGATCATTGAAGGTTTCCCCTCGGTCATAGGCCTGTGGCCGGGGATAAGATTGAGGGTCTAAACCTGGACTCCTTGATGTGTCAGCATCCGGCTGCTGCCCAGTGTGAATGTGTGTCCAGGTCGGTACGCGAGTGTCTCTGTCCCTTATGACGCCAGCACGCTCCTTCTCAGCAGGTCTTCGCTCCCAGAATGCAACTTGGCCAGGTGGAGCTTGCGGTTGGCGGGTCGCGTCTCCGGGTCGCTCTGATCGCCGTCAGAGAAGAACCCGTCAGTCTCGGCAGAGTTCAACCGGGACGTCTCCTTCGCTGGGTGGGGCGCTTCCTTCGCCCTGGACCCCACCCTGGCCACAAACACCGCCCCGCCCCCCCTCCCCCTGGATTTACTCTGGCGGGAGAGGCGGAGCCGCAGGGCCCCCGTGCGCGGCGGGAGGGAGACCGCGCCGGGCCCCGGGGTCCCGGCGCTGGAGGACTTGGACGGGGTGAAGGCGGAGGTGAGGCCGGGGGCCAGCGCGGCGGTGGTGGTGGTGGACCCGGGGCCGGTCCCGTCGGTGGCCTGCAGGCCCTCCCGCGGCCCCCGCTCCAGCTCCTCCGAGATGTGACACGAGTCCATCTTGGAGATGGGGGGCTGCGGCGGGGGGGCCCTCTGAGGCTCCACGCTGCGGCTCTGCTGGGGGTGGGGGTGATGGGGCGTCTTGGAGGACGCGCTGCGGGACCTCTCCCCCCTCCGGGCGGGACTGGGCTTCTCCTCGCCCAGGGCGGCGCCCCGGGGGCTCTCGGCGGCGGGGAGGCCGGTGGCGCCCGTGGGGCCGGCCGTGGCGGTGGCGGCGGCGGCGGAGCGCGGGGTGTGAGGCTGGGTGGGCGCGGCGGGGCGGGGCAGGCTGCGGGAGCGGGGCTTGCGGCCCAGCTGGGGGGTCTTCCAGGCAGAGTGCATGGAGTTCTCCATCATCAGGTTCAGCAGACTCTCCTCATCCTGCAAGAGCTGGGAGAGGGGGAGAGAGAGAGAGAGAGAGAGAGAGAGAGAGAGAGAGAGAGAGAGACAGAGAGAGCAGACAGACAGACAGACAGACAGACAGACAGAGAGACAGACAGACAGACAGACAGAGAAGACAGACAGAACAGACAGACAGAACAGACAGACAGACAGAGACAGACAGACAGACAGACAGACAGACAGACAGACAGACAGACAGACAGACAGAGAGAGAAGTGGGGGTGAAGATCAGAAGAGGGGAGGAACAGAGGTGGGAGGGGGTGGGGGAGGGAGGAGAACAAAGAGACCAAACCCAAAGTAAGGATTGGGAAAAGAATAAAGAGTATAAGGAGCATTACATGAAAAGGGGTTAAAATCAGCGGAGGAAAGAGAACATCTCCTAAGGGGGAAGAAAGGCTGGCACGTTCAACAAAAACTAATTGTCACAGTCGTTCTAGTTGAACAAGTTTTTACCAGTCTATAACCAGAAGTATATTGGATGCACTTTGGTTTTAAATTCAGACAGACACTCGATACGTTATTTCCTTGCAATCAATAGACCGCCAGAGTGCATTCCAGAGGGGACAGCGAGGGCCGGCCAAGAGGGGCTCTAAACATTGGAATTTGCAGATTGTTTTGAGTTCATCGTTCCTCTGTCCATACCTGGTCAGAGAGCAGGCTGGCGCTCTTGTCTTGGTGCTGGGAGCTCAGGGCCCAGCCGCTGAGCATGTCGTCCGCTGTGATCTGAACCGATTGGGCCAGCCAGCTGTCAAACAGAGAGTTGTCCAATGGGAAGGACTTTGGCAAACCTGCGTCAGTGAAGTTGAGCAAAACAGAGGAATGAAGAGGGATATGTGATGGAAGGAAGAAGTGGGGGGAAGAACGTTAATACAATTAAAGAAGGGGATAAATGTGAGAAAGGGTTTAGGAAGGTGAAATGACAAAGAAAGCAGCAGGAAAAGAGATTGGGACATGGGTGAGTAACGAAAGAGAGGAGAGTGAGCAGAAAGAATGAAAGCAAAGAAGTGAAAGTAGTCAGCAGAATAGAGTGAAGGTGACAAGAGAAAAGGCAGGAATCGGAGGAGAGAAACAGATTACAAAGTGAGAGCTAGTCCATATATTACATGATGAAGGACCAGTAGCAGAGGCCAAGGTCTGCACGTCAGTATTTGACCAGAATCGTATGTAGAGAAGCCACCATTTACATTTAATAATTAAAACAACAGATTAAATATTAACTATTGGTCAGAAACAGTACATTATATAACACACATACTTTGTATTTAGTTAAAGAATACTGAGGTTCTGCCTTACAAACTGCTCTGCAGTGCAAAGGAATATAGAATATGCTTCATACTGAATGATAAATGCTTTTGTAATTTCAAGATGCAGATCAAATCAACCAACCATTTTTCATTATGTTACCAAGGCTAAAAACATCAGCAGATTTCTTACATCTGGACCCTGAAGACCTTCAGGCCTTTGACCACTGCTGGACGTTATGCCCATTGCTCCCATGTCTACCAGAAATAAAATATACATCAACACTCTGGACAGCCAGGGTTCAAATACCATGACATTTACATTACAAAGACAACCAGACATCACTTTCCAGACACCTCATCCATAATGAACTACTGAGAATGAAATGTTATTTTTATACAGTTGAAATTTCTGTCACTCTTTCTCTACTCTCTCACACATTTCTCTTCCACTTGAGCTTTCCTTTCAAGGCCTCCCACACACAAACACACACACACACACACACACACACGCACACACGCACGCACGCACGCACGCACGCACGCACGCACGTATGCACGCAGACGCTCAAGCTTTGTACAGAAGACGATGATTCAAAATGACAGCTGACAGACTTATAGTGTGTGTATGTGAGAATGTATGTGTGCGTTTAAAAGACAGAACAGAGAGCGACCCACAACTCGCATGTTCTTATAATCTCTCAGACTATTATTAAACCGCTCACTTTGAGTTCAAGTTCAAGTTCCTCCTCAAGATATATTCAAACAAAGCAAGCGGAGGTCAGTGATACAAAACATTATGAACATGGCTACAATATTGCAATAAGCCCATGATACTATTAACTCATCTGCGAGGCATATTGTGGTTATTCCCATATGTAATATTGCAATAATAGTATGATTGGGACAAGCTTTCTCTACCACTCTCTATATCTTTAGGTTAGTTCTGGGAAGTTGGCCAACATGACTAGACAGTTGGACCACCATACCTTAAACCTAGACCGCTAATAACTTGTAGAAGACTAAAGAGGCTATAGACTGAAAGTGCTCATACACACACACACGCCGCTATTTCCATGACGCACCAGGTCACTGCTGGATTACTGAGAACACAGCAGGAAATATGTGTGAGTGAAAAAAAGAAGAAGGAACAAGAGTACCAGCAAGAATGAGAGTGCGATAAAACGAAAGAAAATGATGGAGGGAGAGAGAGAGAGAGAGAGAGAGAGAGAGAGAGAGAGAGAGAGAGAGAGAGAGAGAGAGAGAGAGAGAGAGAGAGAGAGAGAGAGAGAGAGAGGAGAGAGAGAGAGAGAGAGAGAGAGAGAGGAGAGAGAGAGAGAGAGAGAGAGAGAGAGAGAGAGAGAGAGAGAGAGAGAGAGAGAGAGACCAAGAGACCAAGAGGAAGAAGAGAGAAGAGAGAGAGAGAGAAAAAAGGATAACCAAGAGAGAAAAAGAGTGAGAGAACAAGAGTGAGACGAGAAGGAGAGAGGGGAAATGGAAGGGGAATTAATTTCTTGGACGCAAAACAGTTGAGTTAATAAATAATAATAATTTGTAAATGATGGCTGTCCAACAACGACAGTGGTGTTATCACCAAAGGTGCACGGTTCACTAACTCTCATGAATAGAGTTTTAATACGCCACAGGGCGGACTGCAGAGTCAATATCCCAGCAGTGATTATTATTAGACAGCCTCAGGACTCCAGCCGCATGTAACTAGCTTCGGGGGAAAGCTTCCTCCTCTGTTTGGAGGAAATATATAATAAACCATTGCTGTGAAGCAAAAGAGTTGTGTTTTTTATGGTAGATATATCACCAGCATACAACTGGTGCAATAGTTTTGTGATAGTTAGCATTGGACAGAGATGCAAATTGCTAACCCTATAATGAGCTAATTCCCCGATACATTAAACGCTACACAAGGTTCAACCGAGTGAAAGCAATAGGTTTGATTTTGCCCCAGCCTGGTTTCGTTGTGCTGCTATGAGTACAAGTTGGGACCAGATAGCTGAGAATGACACCGGCACCGCTAACCCAGGCTAGGCAGCTCGCAAGCTAGCGCTGCAAAGGCACTGCAGGCAAAGGAATGCGCTGGCAGCAAGGTAGGGCACTGCCCGGACCGAGTCTATGTGTGTGCGCATGCGTGTGTGTGTGTGCCAGGGAGCGAGAGAAAGTATGTGTGTGCTGTTGCTAGGTTAGAAACCCTCACCAAAGTCTCACAATTGTTGTCAAGTGCCAACCATCTCCTTAGCAACCCCACTGAAGGGAGAGGATAATATAAGGGGGTAAAGGATGGCGCAGAGGACGAGAGGAGAGCAGAAATAGATAAGGTAGAGTAAGACATCACCCTGAAAAATAATGATATCCACCAGACAGAGAAATATACTGAACCAGACAACTTGACAAGTCCAATAATGATGGCCACTCAATAGAATAACAGATCAGCAAACCAGCCACAAAAAGGCTCTCTGGAATCTATCTGGAGTAAGTAGGTTTAGTAACTCAAATATAATAACATAACAGTGTTGTATGCGTGTACGTGTCTGCCGCTGTTATATAGCAGGGTTTTAGGGGTAATGACTTTTGAGTAGTAAATAATGCTATTCTATTAAAACAGATATCCATTGCGTTATATTCCTCTGTAAATATGATGAAAGGTCTCCAACATTGAGCATGTAAAATAAGTATCCTATATCGTAAATCTTATCTAACAATATGCCATTCTGCATGACATACGTGACATAACTGTTGGTTAAATAATGGGAATCAAACTGATCTCAGAGTCAAGGAGTTGTAGAACCCTTCTCCAGGCCATAACCCCCAGGGATTAAAGATGATTACCATGACAATATTAATATTGCTACATGAGACGAGGGGCTGGGGAGTTCTAATTATTTTTATTCGCAATACACACGAGACTCCCAGGTATGTTGGAAGTGGAACGGGTGGTATTGAAAAGCTCAGTGAGTTTATGTGGAGCTGTCCTAGGATGCTACCTCAAAAACCTGCCAAGTATTTGGCAAGGATTTTAATCTTGAAACCAAGCGAGAAAAAAAATAAAAGCTTGACCTTCTAATAATAAAAGGTTGGTAAAACAGGCAGCAATGTTTCTTCCTTTTATGACCGTCACCCACAATCGAGCCGTAGTGATTTCTCTTAGGGTTGATCAATGCTTTGTCCTGTCGTGCGGTTTTTAGAAGCAGGTCTACTCTCCGACTATGGAAGTTGGGGTCCTCAGAAAGTCCTGCTGTAACTGAGTCGGCCTACTGCCAACTTAGGGAAAGTGCCTTCCCCACTAGAGGAGGCGGGCCGACAAAAATTCATGGCTGATTTCCTCTGGACATAGACAATCTAAACATTAACCCGGGGTCTTAAAAAACACAGAACATTGTGTCCTGAACACCAGATGTGAGGCTCCTGTCGTGCTACAGACGTGGTGGGTGGAGGAGGCCAACAAGCTACGCAGTGCTGCACAACGCAATGCTTGGACGCTCAGTGTAGCTCCAGGGTAAGTGTTGTGGTGAGGAGGACATGTCAAGGAGCAACAGCTCATGACCAAAGCGGGAGGTCACACCAACGCCCAGAATGAGACATTGTTGAACTGCATAATATAATCTCCTTTCCTTGGTTACAACACACATGCTGTTCCCTGGATGGTGATGAATCACTATCTTGCAATCAGATGGACGGGTCTGGGCTTGGTGCAGGTCAGGAGAGCACTATCTTGCAGTCTGATGGACGGGCCTGGGTTTAGCGGGGGTCAGGAGAGCACTAGCTGTTGGAATGCAGAGGGCGCAGTAAAGTTTTAGCATAAGCCCTACATTTTTTTATAAATTCCGATTGCAGTTCTGGGATTGGTTCTTGCCGGTTGCTCTGAGACCATCCGACGGAAGGAGAGAGATCCTGGAAGCACACGGGCAGGGAGTACAACTCCACATTTAAACCCCTGCTCCCGGTTGCAGCCATAACATCCGTTCCTGAAGGGACACTTCAGGGACTAACATCAAGTGCATAACATCGATCATCTCGTAAAATTGCCTCGGTCAAGGGCTTAGATATATTAGGCAGCAGGTGAGCAGTCGATTCTTCAAGCAGGAAAAATGAGTGTAAGGATCGGAGCGACTTTGACAAGGGCCAAATTGTTGTGGCCGGACGATTTGGTCAGAGCATCTCTTAAACGGCCAATCTTGTGGTGTTTTCAGTGCAGCGGTTAGTACCTGCCAAACGCTGTCCAAGGAAGGACAACCGGTGATTGGGCGACAGGCTCATGGGCCAAGGCCTATTGATGCACGTGGGGAGCAAACACAAGCACGTCTGGCCAATCCCGAGGAAGAGCTACTGTGGCACAAATCTCTTTAAAAAAAGACTGAATGCTGACTATGACAGAACAGGTTTCAAAACACACAGTGCAGGGGGAAGGTATGGAGCTGTGTAGCTACAGAGCGGTCAGAGGTGCTGAAGTGAAGGTGTGTGTCCAGACCGGGCCGACGGCAGGGCCTCCGGTATTGCGGTTTGCGGCAAGAGAAATCGAGAAATCCCTTATCCAAACATCTTATCACTCGTCACTGCAGGTCCTTGGGTCCTCAGCAAAACACCCGCCAGTGCAGCGCCCGTTCAGACTGTCTGGAACGATCGCTTGGTCTCTGCTGTTGCTGCCTTTCGCATTCTGGAGAACAACTCTTCCAAACTTCCTTGGGTCCTCAGAAAGCGTGAGGTCAATGGGGTGAACGGTTGTTGAGACGGTCGAAGGACATGCATGCAGACAGGCGTACAGAGACTCCTCTTATTAAAGACAGACGGTAACGCCTCCACCAACATCCCCCCTATTTGAACTGTAGAAGAAAAGCTTAAATCAACTGCCAATAAATGTTTTCATTTCAGGTAATAAAGCCATAGCTTGCGTCACTTGTTGACAAGCGGGTCTGGTGTACCGTTGTCCACCCTGGGAACCATGCAGGAACACACCTCACGCTACAATTCATGGAGTCACAGGGCTAGCCTACGGGAGTGGTGGAAGCACTCGACGTTCCTGTCATGAACCCATGAACTCCCTTGGGACGAACAGGCTGCGACGCCTGCCAACCAGACCCCCTCATCCACCAGCTCGTCTGCGAGGAACACTAAAGCGAAACGCACAGAATGAGTCATAGAAAAGGGGAATTTGGTGTTTTCTATTAAGAAACTTTGAAAGAGATGACAACAGCGATGAAAGTCCCTGTTAGGCGTCTTTAAATCACCCATGTAACGGGTTCCTCCAGGACCTGATGAGCAGAAGAACATACTTCTCTGATTCAACATGGAGACCCAAGCCTCAGGGTCAGTAGCAGACCTGACAGGGAACAGATGGCTGCACGCACACCTTCACACACACACACACACACACACACACACACACACACACACACACACACACACACACACACACACACACACACACACACACACACACACACACACACACACACACACACAAAAATGAGCCCATTCCGTCAGACCCTTTTTATTAGCCCTACGAGTGAACAAGGCATGTCTCTGAGCAGCCTACAGTGTGTTGGCGGCCCGGTGCAGTATGAATATTCATCAGCCCCCAGATATAGATGCACGTGGAGATCAGATCAGACCGTGTTTCCGCCCACGCACCAGCCTGGGTCTACAAGGCAAGCCATCATGAAAGCCCTTTCCTGAGCGGAGCCACAAACACCTTGTGGCGCTGGAGGTACAGCTCTGTGTTCAAACCCTCGTCCCGGGTCCATACGCAGCACCCTCGGAGGTCGTCTCAATGTCTGATGCAACCACACAGAACCACAACGAATAATCTGACTTCAGGCTACACAGAAACTCTCATTTTCTCCTTTTATGTTTTCATTGTCTTGTGTTTTTTTTCGGTGTCTGTTTTTATTGTTTGCATCAATCTACATGATTTTTCTTTTGCACTCACTAACCCTTACCACATGTTATCGCTTAGGAAAAAAGCAGGATTACAGAGTTCCAGGGAGAAGGAAGCTTTTTGGAAAAGACAAATCTCATGAGGGAAATTATTTTATACAATCTATTTTGTCTTATCAGAAGGCTGTTGCACATGTCCCTCCCCCCCCCACACACACCAACACATCACATATGTTCACACACACACACACACACACACACACACACACACACACACACACACACACACACACACACACACACACACACACACACACACACACACACACACACACACACACACACACACACAGTAATGGTCATGGCTTCGGAGGCTCCTAAAACATATTTAACGCTCCCCTTCAGCCTTTATGTTGAATAAATGTTTGTGCTGCCAGCACGACCCCCAAAATGTGTGCTCCATCTCTCTCAATTTTGCCATCACAGTTGTCGACCTCGCTCGTGTTGACAGTGAGAGCATCTCCTCCTCTTCACTTCTCGTCCATCCATCACTCCTTCCCGTCATGTCTGCATGTCAACCGTTTCATCACCTTATCTGGCTTCCTCTACATCTTCCAATCCTTTCTCCCTAAACGTTCCTACACCGTCAACATCCCCTTTCTGTAAAGCCCTCTCCATGTGTCTCCATCTGTCACCCCTCTTGCCTTCATCTCTGCATCTGTCCCCTATAGCGCCCCATCTCTCTCTCTCTCTCTCTCTCTCTCTCTCTCTCTCTCTCCTCTCCTCTCTCTCTTCTCTCTCTCTCTCTCTCTCTCTCTCTCTCTCTTCTCTCTCTCTCTCTCTCTCTCTCTCTCTCTCTCTCTCTCTCTCTCTCTCTCTCTCTCTCTCTCTCTATCTCCTCTCTCTCTCTCTCTCTCTCTCTCTCTCGTGTCCATGTCCATGTCCATCTCCTCGTCTTGGTTTTATCTCTCATGTTTAACTTTGCTTCATGTCCCTTAGCGTGTGTTTTGGTCCTCTCTGCTGCGCTGGTGGACTCTGCCCTCTGTATGTAGTTGTGGTATACACTGATGAGAGGGTCAACAGGCGTCTGCTGGGAGCCGATGACGCACCCCACTCCTGTTAAAGAGCGCCGGCACGCACGCACACACACTCGTGTTGCACACACACACACACACACACACACACACACACACACACACACACACACACACACACACACACACACACACACACACACACACACACACACACACACACACACACACACACACACACACACACACACAGAAGGCTACCTAGCTCTTTGAGTAGGGTGCTGTTGCCAGACTTCCATCTCTCCTTCTTCTTCTCAGGACTCCTCCTCCTCTCCTTTCCTTTCTCCTTCACTCCGACCGGCCTCCTCTTCTCCCCCTTTGGGTTTTTCTCTGCAACACAGAAGATCTGGTCAGGACGTTGGACCACCACAGTAACCCACACACACATGCCCACACACACACACACACACACACACACACACACACACACACACACACACACACACACACACACACACACACACACACACACACACACACACACACACACACACACACACACACACACACACAGGTGGCAGACCACTGCTCCTAGTGAGTAAGGAAGGATTAGATGCAGAATGTGAATAGATTATTGTTTGACGAGGTTGATTGAGGATCCATGTGCATGACATCTTGGAAGGTTAACACTTTCCTGAATGCACACAGAGACACACAAAATGCAAAGAAATGCACACACAAAGGCTAATCAAACAACCGTATTGTACTTTTGTCATTATGTTAAATGTGTAGAAATCCAGATAAACATTCATGTTCCTGTTTGCTCTCCCACTGCAGAAGGTCTCCAAGAGCTGAGTAATAAGTAGTGGTACTTTATTTAAATAACAACACCTTCTCCATCAACGTCCCACTCAGCTTCAGCGACGCTAAGCTATTGTCCTTCTACTGTGAGGCTGTGTACTCACCAGACTGGGCCATACAGCCTCTACAGGAAGTTCACTGGAGCTTTGAACCATACTGTGTCTTTTTATGACTTACAACTATCATTGCAATTTTCCCTTTGATCAGAGATACTCAATTAAACTAATTATACACCACTGTAACCTCATCAGAAGACCTTGATGATAGTTTAACACGACCCCACACGGTTCCCACTACTGACCACATGATTAGCGTTAGCATCTCCTCTTTGACAAGCAATAGATTTAGAAGAAGGTGAGTGGACAGCTCAATATTATCTCACACTCCCTAGTTGCTCTGATGCACTAGGATGAATTACATACAAAGGCCATACATTATGTGGCTTTGGTGTCACATTGCATGGTTATTAAAAATAAGATGATTTAAAAAGTGATTGATTTAGCGACAAATATTGTGCACACTGGAGACCAATGAACTGTGTTAAAGGCTTAGAGAAAAAGGGATGCATAAGTGATTTATTATTTTACTTTACCCCTTTTCAGAGGCAATGGGTGAGGGGTTGAGTGGTTTGTGTTCATCAATGATTCACAGGAATCCTAGAAGTCACAATAACTATAAAAACTATAGAAATATTCTACCTATATCTATAATATTATTATGCCACTGCCATGACATGTCCCACCGAATATGAAACATGCCTAACATTGTATTCAGTGCAACAGGTTGTTGTTACAACAGTGTTGTAGTGCGGAAACACAACCTAATTTAAGGTTTAACCCAGAGATCACACAAGGCTTTGATCTCGGCTTTGAGGATTTGGTGTGTGTTTGTTTTCATACAACATTGTCAGTCACTGTCTTTCAGCAAGTAGACCTGCACATACAAAGGCATTGTAAATCAATGTAACTGTAAATATAGACACACATGTATGCAAACACTCAGACACACACACAGACACACACACACACACACACACAGTGATGTCAACGCATAACTTGCACTAATCCTACAATGCAATATTGACAAAAGTATCTGCGATTGTATTACAGAATTCAATACAAACACTGCATGACTTGGGCTTTGGAAGAGGATGCCAGAGCCAACATACACACACACACACACACACACACACACACACACACACACACACACACACACCAAGCATCCATGTATAAATAACACAACTGACATCGGTAACCCCCCCACACATACACACACACAAACACACATACAGTGCCCCCTATGAGAACATTCCTGTATATGTACACCCACACACACACACACCATGAGAACGTCTCATGCACACACACACACAAACACACCCACCATAAGAACACATCATATACCCACACCCACAAGCTTTTGCTCCGTTCTCTCACCAAAATATCCAATGTATTCAGAGGTTTCAATTATACTGGAGTTGAACTTTTGAATCCAAGGTTAAATAGTTGAGTGGCTGGTATGAGATGAGGGGAATGATGAGTGGGTGCGTTTTGGACACGTTTGTTTCCCTGTTCAATAACTAAATAGGCTACCTTTTCATAGAAAATTGACAACATAAACTAAACTGTCGCGATACAACTACACATCTTCATGTTATCAAAAGCAAACTCTGTACCAGGGTGCAAATAAACATTGGCTTGTAGAACCAACTCGAGATTAATAATCAATAAATATAACAGATAGTGATAATTGTGATAAACTGTGTGGATAACAAGTGAAAATACATTTGATTAAGGGGAGTGTTTGCATTGAATTTGAACAGAAATATGACAGGCCACACCGATATGCCATCATACCACCGCCTCATCCGTTTAAGGTTCATGCCAAACAGTTGCAGGGCCGCCCGCTGCCCGAACGGACACGCACGGGCACCTTCGTGTGTTTGGGGGTTGGGGGGGTGGTGATGCAGAGTGATGGCTCACACCCTGGGGTGAGCGAGTGCGACGTGGTGCGGGACCTTGGTGCCGGTGGGTAAGTGATCCAAGCTGTTGTGCAGTCATGCGCTTTATGTGTGTACATACATTAATCCATGCAGGAGTCATGTTTAACTGTGCATGCATGTAAGTGCTTCTTTGGTTAATGCATGGAGCCCTTTTAAAGTCGAGTTGCGTGCGTGCGTGTGCGTGCTTGCGTGCGTGTGTGTGGCTGCTGTGTGAGTGAGTGATTGAGTGAGTATATTGATGTGCGACTATGTGTGTATCTATTGATATGCGACTGTGTTTGTATGTATTGATATGCGACTCTTTGTGCATACGTAATATGTTTGTGTCTGTCTGGGTATTTGAATGTTCCTGAGTGTTTAGGGGGATCTGTCATAGCTTGTATTTTATGTTTGCAAACGCATAAATTCATGCATAAATTATGGTAAACTGCATAAACAAAGTATGCATTTTGGACTCTGTGTGTGTGAGGTAGAAAGTGTGTGTATGTGCATGCAGGGTGCATATGCGTGTGGTTCAGAGTGCGTGTGTGTGTGTCAGACTGCGTGTATGTGTGTTGGAGTGTTTGTGTGTGTCTTATAGTGAGTGTGTGCCTGTGTGTCAGAGTGAGTGTGTGTGGTGTGACAGTGTGCTTACTTGTGTGTCAGTGTGTTTGCGTCAGTGTGCGGGCTTTTCAGTGTGCTTGCGTGCGTTAAGAGTGCGTGTTTTGTGTTAAGAGCTTCTGCGAGTGTGTGCTTGTGTGTCAGTTTGCATGCGTGTGTGTCAGAGTGCGTGTGTATCAGGGTGTGACTGTGTGTCAGTGTGTGGGAATGGCTAGGGAGATCTGCAATAGCCGACAGTAAAATGTACTTATACTCGCTTTAGCATGGAGTAGGACATGCTTGACTGGAACTTAAAGAGACCTGACTCTTATACACACTCAAGTCACAGTGTTGGTGGGCGTGCATGCGTATGGAAGGCCTCTCAGAGTTTACTCCTTGGGATGGAGCTGATATTAAATCGTCAATACATTGTTAATACATTATAATATGTTAATAGGAATGACATACGTCTCATCTTACGCAGGCTATGAAAGCATGATCTTGCGATGATGCCATTGTTGCAGTTGCTGATCAAATAACCTATTCAGTCCAATTGGAAAAGCTTCTTATGTGCAGACTCAAATGTGCATTCATTTTGGACAGTTCATTTTTCAACAATTGTTGAGATTGGTACAGCATTGATCAAGAACGCAACAGCCCTTAATCTGTGAAAACAGGCTGCAATATAATCATGTTGGGTAATGGCTGCCCTTCAATGTAAATCTTCTAAAAGTGTCTATGCCACTGACAGGCTCAGAATATATTCTGTCATTATTAAAAAGGATCCCTACAGTGAGGTAAACTTGTGTATTTAGCTTTAGTTTGATCCGGTCTGTTAATTATTATGTTCACCCAAGTCTCGCTCCAGGAGTGTTCTTGCTCTGAAACCATGTTGTTTGCGGGGTATTTCCACGTCATCAGAATCAAACTCGCCTTTACCCAAACGTTTATAAAACACTGAACTACGCTTACTGTAGTCAAACGACAAACTCTCCTCTCTGCTGCTCTCACTCACGTTCCGACTGTTCTCTTCCTTGCAACAACCGCCCCCTGGGGAGACTTCTCGTTGAGCGAGACACGATCACAGACAGACAGTGATGAAGCGGAATCGAAAGAAACAAGTTGATTTTCTCTGTAGGGATCCATTCCATCAATGAGGAAAATCCCGAGCTTTTCCTTTAATGAGGGTACACGGCGATGCATCAGGGACTCCTTAAGATGGTGAGTCAGGATGAGAAGATCAGAGTGTCCCATCAATCTGACTGAGAGGGTTCTGAAGGGACGTCCGCCACAGTTAAATTGGCTTACATTAGCAGACCCATCAGTCGTCAGGGACACCAGCTGTCTCTTGGGGTGCCCACAGTACCTGTGAACCCGAGACGTAGGACCAGGTCCTTAAGGCCATCCACAGTTCATAGAGCCGCAGTGGCAGGTGTATCACATGTGTGTGAACATTAGCTTGCCGTTCTGAGGTCTTAATAGGGCCTCGCACTGGATATATTCACAGATAACTTATTATGTCTAATAACTAAATCATTATAAATCATTGTGTTTCCCAAGAAAATCGGTTCCCCATGCTGCCACCGATGGCCCACAGCTATTACTGAATGCAGCTAAACGTTTCCGATATTAAACCTGGAACCAGAGCCTGAAATGAACTTCATATTAGATAGCTGCACATTATTGGTTTTAGTTATGCCTTAATGCACTGTACTTCTGCAGCAATGCATATTTGGTACTGCTATGTACCCTCTGCATCAACCAAGTACCCATTCACTGAATACATTTTTATCTAAAATATGATTCACTAAACTTAATCTACAATATGAGATTATATCATAATGTTGTGTAATTCAAACTATTGTAATCTGAATCTTCATCTGAAATGATCGAACATTTCAAATATTTGTATAGAAGTTAGCGGAATTGTTGCTCTCAATGGTAGTAGGATGGGAACAGAGAGAGCGACACTTTAACAGCTGAAGTGCTATGAAAACATCTCAATCAATTGGGATAGTGCACAACTGTTTATCCTCAGAAGTGCAGTTTACCCGTAGAAGTGTCCCACCTACTGACAAGGTCAGGTCAGTTGGAACAGTGTCCAGGTGAACGGCGTGCAGGTGAACGGCGTGCAGGTGAACAGTGTCAGAGTGAATGATAAACACAGAACCCCACTTCCGTTGCACTATCCTGCCTGGGCACCGTTTGTCTCCTCCCATCAAACGTCTTCTTAACAGGACATATGTGCACAATAAACACAGAGGGAAGTCTGGTTTGATGCTATGGCATGTGCGATTGGGGAGGGCAAGAATGTTTTCTGGAGGTTGTGAAGTGGTTTCTGCTGTCACCCAATAAAAGGTTTTGACAGTCAATTCCTTATTATCCCTCTTCAACAACATATTGAACTGAACACACAGCTGAAACTGATTTGGTTCAAATATAAAATGAGTTGAAACATAATAAAGTATATGTGTCATTGCGGTGGTTATGACATGGATATGACCGGTAGAGCTTTGATGACTTGTCCCATTGTGGTAAGGATATGGGGTCAGGCTGCGGGCTAGCTCTCTGGCTAGCTCTTTGGCTAGCTCTCTGGCAAGCTCTCTGGCTAGCTCTCTGGCTAGCTCTCTGGCTAGCTCTCTGGCTAGCTCTCTGGTTAGCTCTCTGGCTAGCTCTCTGCTGCATAACCTGAAACACCACAACTTATAGCAAAGTATTTCCGGTACAGGTAAGACTAAAATACCCCCGCCCCAAACCTCTCTCCTCTGCTGTCAAATTTCCAGCATCTCTGCGGTGCTGAATGCCTGGTTCTGCCCTCAGCCCCCCATCCCATCCCTCGTTTAGAGCTGCCAGTGCCTGGGGATTAGTCTGTTTGAAGTGGGTGATTAATTCCCACACGTTTGGGAGCAGCGAACTGTGAGGGATGTTTGTGTGTGGACATCAATGTATGTGTGTGTGTGTGTGTGTGTGTGTGTGTGTGTGTGTGTGTGTGTGTGTGTGTGTGTGTGTGTGTGTGTGTGTGTGTGTGTGTGTGTGTGTGTGTGTGTGTGTGTGTGTGTGTGTGTGTGAGACTGTAAAGTGTGTGTGTGTGTGTGTGTGTGTGTGAGACTGTAAATATATGTGTGCACAAGTGTGTGTGTGTGTGTGTGTGTGTGTGTGTGTGTGTGTGTGTGTGTGTGTGTGTGTGTGTGTGTGTGTGTGTGTGCGTGTTTGCATCGTTTGCACAAATATACGGTGTCCCCATTCTCTTACCTGTGCTTGTTGGTGAAGCATGAGAAAGCTTTTCTCTCAGCCCCTCTCCTTCAACATGCCCTTGACTCCATCTTTTGACTCTCTTTACCTCCACTCACCCATCTCCCCGCCCACCCCGTTTATCTTTTGCTTTCCCTTCTTTCTTTCACTTGTCTGCTCCCTACTTTACTTTCTTTCTCTCTCTTTGGAAGTCACTTCCCGACCCATTGCCCCTACATGTCCCCTAGTTCACACACACGCACACGCACACAAACACACGCACACACCAGAGCTAGCACTAACCATTGTCAGGTTGGCACACATGGATTGGAGCCAGAATGTAAATGAAGACCTCTGCTGGAACAATAGAACTCATTCATTCTCCCCTTTTCCCCCCCCATCTCCTCCCATATCTGTGCTTGTGTATGTGTGTCCAACGTTGTTTAGCTCAATCTAAACACATGCTAAACAAAAGGATTGAGAAGCTAGTGTTTCATATTACTTACACACAACACTCTAAGAAGTTCACTTTAAGCACTAGGGAGGATCCCAATGACTAAATTCCGGTTAAATGGAAATGTTGCAGCAACTACTAAAATAATTTTGAAAACACAGACAAATCTGTTTTATATTATAATAAGAGTCATTTGACATGCTACATCAACTTTCAGCCCTGGGGAAGATACTTAGAACAAGATTTTTTTTTAAATAGCAAAATCCTATTTTAAATGAGCCCGAAAAAGTGAGACTTTCTGCAAATCCACCAGACTACTTTAGAAACTTTAGTGAGATTTCCTAAACTGATTAATTAGGGGCAAATCTGCTTGGTAAATTCAAGCCTCTCTCAGTAATTCATGACTAGTCTCATTGGCGTGATGGTGGTAGCTAACAGTTAGCCCACTCATGATGTCAAGTCATATCTTGTTTTCATAAAACCGTAGTAATCACTTCTATTTGTTACTTGAGAATTTATTAATTAATTTAAATCCGACAATCTCAGAGGCCTTTGAACAAATGCACTACCTCAAGAAGAATATTGTTTTCATTGTTGAAAAGAATATGTAATTATAACGTTTACTGCATTCATTCTGCTGCAGACCCTCGTAATCATGTTATTGACTTTTTATATTTATCTGTAAATAAATATATAAGAAAAAAATAATGTTAAGCCCTGTTGGGCCCAATGTGTCAATTTGTCCCTGTTAAATCAAAATTACATAAATTGCAAAGGTGAAATGTTCAACCATCTTGAACTAAATCTTAAAATTGATTGAGAAGTGCAAGTAATCTTTGATCTGTACTTAAGTAATGGGGCATTTAGTGGACCAATGCACTTCTTGAAATTAGTGTTTCTTGAGATAGTTTTTTGGTCTTGGGTGTGCCATGAGTCATGATTTGAGCATATTGGTAAATGCTTCAGTTGCATTGGTCCCTCCCTGGATTGTTTCAGTCCGTTGTTTGGTGTTAATGAAAGAAAGCTTAACACTTCATGTTGTTTTTGATTTTAATTGATAAAATAAATTGTTAGGTGAACAGTTTGCCTAAAGCAGGCATATTTGTTCTACTTCCATGTTGACAAGAGTATTAAAAACGTGTGATTTATTTGCGATTAACTGGACAATCATGTGATCGCTATTAAATGTTTTAATCGATTGCCATCCCTGATATTAATATATATTTGGATACTTTCTTGACAGAATATGTTGGTGTGTGTGGTCACAAACCTCTGTGATATGTGTATGTTATGGTACTTCTTGACAGAATATGTTGGTGTGTGTGGTCACAAACCTCTGTGATATGTTGGTGTGTATGGTCACATCCTTCTGTGGTATGTTGGTGTGTGTGGTCACATCCTTCTGTGATATGTTGGTGTGTGTGTGGTCACATCCTGCTGTGATATGTTAGTGTGTGTGGTCACATCCTGCTGTGATATGTTAGTGTGTGTGGTCACATCCCAGTGTGATCTGTAGGTGTGTTTGGCCACAATTGATCTGTTGGTGTGTGTTGACACATCCCTCTAATATGTTGGTCTGTGGATACATGTGATCTGTTGGTGTGTGTGTGAACACATGTGATCTGTTGGTGTGTGTGGATACATGTGATCTGTTGGTGTGTGTGGACAAATGTGATCTGCTGGCCTGTGTGTGTGTGTGTGTGTGTGTGTGTGTGTGTGTGTGTGTGTGTGTGTGTGTGTGTGTGTGTGTGTGTGTGTGTGTGTGTGTGTGTGTGTGTGTGTGTGTGTGTGTGTGTGTGTGTGTGAACATATGTGATGTGTTGGTGTGTGTGGACACATGTGATGTGTTGGTGTGTGGATACATGTAATCTGTTGGTGTGTGTGTGTGTGTGTGTGTGTGTGTGTGTGTGTGTGTGTGTGTGTGTGTGTGTGTGTGTGTGTGTGTGTGTGTGTGTGTGTGTGTGTGTGTGTGTGTGTGTGTGTGTGTGTGTGTGTGTGTGTACACATGTGATCTGTTGGTGTGATTTCCAATGGTTGATCCTGTTGTCCATTACTTTAAGTATTGTGTGAAGTACCTGATAAAAGTGGATTTGAACTAAAGATTACACTTCTTTAGATGAGTGATGGATACAATGTCATCTATAAGGGAAAGAGGGATAAGGAGAAGGACAGAATGCGATGGGGATTGAGAGAGAAAAAGAGAGAAAGGGACAAGAAAAGATGGTAAGGGAGGTTGAAAGAGAAATGGATACGATTTGAAAAATGTGGCTGGTCATTAAAGCGGACAGCCTCATTCCTCACACTCAGCATGCATGTACACACACACACACACACACACACACACACACACACACACACACACACACACACACACACACACACACACACACACACACACACACACACACACACACACCCTAATCCAACTCCTGTGAGAGTGTGAATAGATATGGCTGTTTAGTCCCTGCTTCAGCGCCCACTACCTGATAGCAGCAAACTGCCGAGTCAGAGGCTGTGTGTGTGTGTGTGTACGCCTGAGTGTGTGTGCCTGAGTGTGTTTGTGTGCCTAAGTGTGTGTTGTGTATGTGTGTGTGGCCTGGTGTGTGTGTGACTGCCTGTGTGTGTTGTGTTGCCTGAGTGTGTGTGTGTTTTGTGTTGCGTTGTCTTGCCCTGTGTGTGTGCCTAAGTTGTTGTGTGTGCCTAAGTGTGTGTGTGTGTGTGTGTGTGTGTGTGTGTGTGTGTGTGTGTGTGTGTGTGTGTGTGTGTGTGTGTGTGTGTGTGTGTGTGTGTGTGTGTGTGTGTGTGTGAATATATGTGTGTAGGTAGGTACACTAGGCTGTGAAGATTCAGCTTCAGAAGTGATGAACACGGCAAATTGAACACCAGCTGGGGATGGCACACACACACAGACGCCCACACTCAGTCGCACCAACCTGCCTGCTCCGTTATATATACATCCTTAGCTAAACAAAAGGCAAAGCAATTAACTTTATGGAATTAGCCTGCAAAATTACCTGCAAAAGTTAAAAGTTAAGTGTGGCCGACTTACAAATGGGCTCACAAACGATTGTTTAGCAAATGTATCTTCAGCTAGCTTGCGTACATACAACCATACAACAAGGTAACCATACACAACAAGGATAAAACACATCCAGCCGTACACGCAGCCTCTCCTGGCCTACCTCCGGCCACCTCGTCCTCCAGCAGCTGGATGTGCAGGTGCAGGATCTTCTCCTGCAGGTCACACAGGCTGTGCTTCATCTTCTCCCGCCGGCTCACCATGTAGCACAGGTTCCTCACCTGGACGGGCCCCGGCAGGGAGAAACACACACTGGGTCAGCACATGAACACTTCGGACCCACACACGCAGGTGGGGGGGGGGGGTCTAGAAGCCCCGTATTAACCCGTGGTTCGGCTCAGAGTAAGCTCTTCATCACCGTCTGGAAGTGCCCCCCCCTTGACCTGCCTTAGGTGACTAAGCCCCCAACCCTTCTTCTCCCACCCAGGAGCCACCAAACGGAGGCAGAGCGAGAACACCTCTGAGAGAAGTATTAGGATTTGATGAGGATCAATATTAATCTTTAAATAAATGTATACAAAAGTGTTGTTAGATATCCTCAACCCCGGACAGAAACCATTCATTAATTAAACAAAAACTTTTTAGCATGCACTGAGAAGTAAGGACACACCTTTAATATGATGTAACCATCAAAATCCCTGAAGTTGAAGTCTATCTGCGCATAATCAGATGTTTTGATGTCTCTGTCATTTGAATTGCTATGATAATGACTATTCATAAGAACTATTCATTAGTGCATTTGTTCAGGAGAGTGATGATGGACCACAGCATTGCCGGCAGTGGCTGGAGAGATGGAAAGGGTTCAGTCTTGTTCAATGTCCCCCGGGACCTTGATAATGGTGTATCGAGGCCTGGATAATTATATTCTTCCATTTTTTTAACCAGTATTGAGCCCCGCAGACATACAGATGGGCAATTGCGGCGCAAACAGAGATGATGGGAACTGGGAAGCATGAGAGACGAAGCAGGAGGTGGAAAGACCACAGAAATACAGCCTCAGATAGAAACAAGGTGACAACAGTGGAAGGATAGATAGAAAGCATAAGACATTAATAATAACCTAGAGGACGTACCACATTCGAGGGTGTTGTGCACAACACATGTGCACAACACATGTGCACAACACATGGGCACGCCCGCCCACATACACCTTCCTTTTAAGGGGATCAATAAAAGTGGAATCCTACACTGTACTTTAATAGTGATGAACACAAGCCGACATCATAAACCCAACCCTGCCCCTCCTATTAAAAGTGTGTGTAAATATGGCTTTTATGTTGAAACAGGTTGAGCATCAAGAACACTCAGAGTTGTGCTGTATAAATCAATAGTTAAAAAGCACATAATACTGCACACACAATGATTAAAAAAATCGTTGAAATAGTAAATAGAACAAGTAGCAATGTAATAGTATATTTATTGAGCAGTGTTTTAAAAAAAAGGGATTGGGGGGAAAAAATGTGCAAGAAAATGCTCAGAAAACGATACGCTTACATTGCTATTTGTTCTATGAACGAGTGCAAATCATTTCTTAAAGAAAATTATGGATGAGGAGATTTTGTGCATTTCTGTGATTATTAATGTGTTTATCCTATGGGCTTGCTACCTATCTGGTGGCAGGTACTTTGCTCCTGTAACCAGTCTGATTGTTTCTATCTCATCTTAAAGAGACACAGGTTTACCTACCCCACTGGAACAGTGTGATATTACTTTGAGTTTGTGTCATTTGTTTTGTGCCGGAAGCCCATTGCGTTTTAGCAGTTTATTTTCAACACACACACACACACACACACACACACACACACACACACACACACACACACACACACACACACACACACACACACACACACACACACACACACACACACACACACACACACACACACACCTGCCAGTTTTGTTTAACCCTCTAGAATCCATCTAGAATCTGGCCCTCAGAATGTTAGTTTATCAACATCTACAGATAGTTCTATACAAAATCATCTTAATCTATGAACAGTGACTAACACTGTTCATAGATTGATTCAAATCATATTACAAATCACCCTCCTCCCCTTAATAGTCTTTATCATTTCCACTGTTACTGAGCCATTTACTCATCCATCCATCAGTAATTGCTCTTATAATCAAACCATCCATCCAGCCATCAACCATGCATATTGAAATATGCTGCTGACATATGATCAATAAATAGTCAGTCAGTTAGTACATATCCATCGATTGATTTATTTTGTCCCTTATTCAGTCAATGACATCAATTGCTTATTTTTGTAAAAGATCATTGCATCCATTGACCCATTCATCTAAATGGCTTCATGAGGTTTTGTCTATTCACGGATAAACCCAGACGCACACACAGACACCAGCACAGACACACACAGAGACACAACTCTTGTGCCAGACACCTGTGCTAATTAGTTGTTGATGACAGCAGATGCTCCTCTGACCGCTAAAGGCGTGCGTGAGTGTGTCACCTGCTGAGAAAAGCCTTCTGTGCAGATCTCTGTTCATCTTTTAATATCGTTATCCAGTCAATTTTGGATGGAAAAACATTGGTCGCCGCCATTTTGTTAGCTTATTCTGTGGGCTGTGGCGCTCCTCGCTACGTCATGGACTGAAGCTCCCTCACCAGAGCTGATTGGTCATTAACCCTTTGACCCTTTTGGAAAGGCTTTCAACAGGGTCGAAGCCAGACTGACCTACAGATAGAAACACAACAGGAACTCGAAAGATTAAGAAGGTCTTCCCAGGCTGGATCTTTTTTCTAACCCTAACAAAATGATCAAGATCATAGAAGACATACCCACACGGTTAAAGAAACCAAAACTGCATAACGTGTACATCTGTTAGAATACCAAATGCAAGAGTATCAAGAAAGGGACTTTAGGTGAAGGGAGATCTTTAGGTACCTTTTACCAGTGACTGTATCGTGACTTGAAAACGGCCTGAAAAGAATGACTAGGTGAACGATCAGGTGGTTAAAGATATTTCATAATGAACTGAATATATTACTATGGGGACTTTGTGATAATACCATAGTCTAGTCTGCAGGGAAAAAACAACAGACCAGACCTGGGCCATGATCAGACATCTAATTAAGACCACAGTACAGCAGTACTGCACTGAATGAAGCAATAAGCTGGGCTTTATGGTTAAATCAGGAGGCTTTCCAGGCTAAGAGATGAAGAGTGCATACACGGCTGAGACAATAACAAAGACCTCCAGAGAGAAAAGATATCCGAAATGTAGACCTAGACAGGCTTGTGATTCATAAAGCATTGAATACAAAACATAGACCTACAAACTTTTGGCTACTAGATGAGACATTCCTTTGGAATAACTAAGCTAAGGAGACTGACCGATAAACAGTACACTGGTATGTAGACATAAAGGTCTAACGCAGACAATAAAACAAACAAACAGAAAACGGATCAGAAATGACAACGACGATGGATAACATGGGGATGAGAGACAGAGACAAAAGGGGTGAGGGCAGGGAGTGAAGAAGGGAGGTGGGCAATAAAAAGAACAAAACGGGGGATAAAAAAAGAAGAGAAATTTGCCTAAGGGAGCAGGGAGAGATGCCATGGCTTGTCAACTGACAACACCAGCCTGCCAAAGAAGCCCTGCCCAGCCAATCAAAAGAAGCACAGGGGACAACCAGGAAGAGAAAGGGGGAAGGAGACATGGGAGATAAAAGGAGAGAGAGAGGGTGTTGAGGGGGGTTGAAAGTGGGTCAGACAGACAAGCAGGCAGACGGTGGTCTGTGTCTCCAGCAGCTGGAAACGCTGGAGTTAAGCTTCCAGGTCCCCAACTGGGAATCACATCCGCACACACACACACACACACACACACACACACACACACACACACACACACACACACACACACACACACACACACACACACACACACACACACACACACACACACACACACACACTCTCACACACACACATGGCAATTCAAATGTGCACACACACCATGGTAGCCATCACATAGTAAACTGTAAAAAGCACAAAGTGGTTCAACTCAGCCAACCCCTCACCCCCCCCCACACCTTTATGATTTATTAGTTTGTATATTTGTGTGCCACTGACATCCCCAGCAGCCGCTAGGATACCATGGCAACATTACTATCCAATCAGAGCTCCCACATTAGGGCTTTGGGCTGATGTGGTTGGTTGTGTGGTGTGTGTGTGTGTGTGTGTGTGTGTGTGTGTGTGTGTGTGTGTGTGTGTGTGTGTGTGTGTGTGTGTGTGGTGTGTGTGTGTGTGTGTGTGTGTGTGTGTGTGTGTGTGTGTGTGTGTGTGTGTGTGTGTGTGTGTGTGTGTGAAGACAGAACCTAAGAGAGAAAGAGGAAAATAGAGATAAAGAGAGACTAAATTAAGAGCCAAAAAAAAAGGGACATGGACACACATGGACACACACACACACACACAATTTAATTAAAATGAGAGGCAGTATGTATACCGTGCAAGATAGCAAATATTTAAAGATCAAATCCAGGTTATCAAAATCCTATTACTCCAAAGCCCCCTGGCCTGCTACGGACTCAGGTTTTATTGGACAAAGTGTTTCATGTCAGCAAACACAACAGGACTCTGGGAAAGGGATTAAATTGTATGCGTCTCTGCTATTGACAGTGTGTTAACCACGGTGCGGTGAATAGAGCCAGGCCTACACGCAGCACCCATGTCTCCTGGCATGCTTCACAACATCCACACACATCTGAGCTGTGGCTGAATGATGTGCTCATTAGATTCACACTGCTTATCCAGCAACATGGCTGCCTTCATATTTAATAAGCAACTCTTTCTTCATGAAGGCACTCCTCTTCACATCTCAGTTAGCTGCCCAGTAGAACAATATTGTTCTAGTGGTAAACATTGGCAACAGCCCAGAAGAGCCCCCAGTGCTCTGTAGGCGTCCACTGGGCACTGCTTGCAGCACCGTAAAAAGATGATGCAGTGATGGGTTTCTAGCTGCTCACAACCACAAAATAGCTTCACAAAGCCAGGCCAACTCTGCAATTCCTGCTTCACCTTACCTTACCTGTGTTTGGGGGTTTGAGTTTGTTTTAAAGCCGTTGTCTTTGCAATTTGGGAGTGTAGGCTTAATTTGTACTTACAACTCCTTATTGAAGGTCAGCGCTGGATATACATATATATACTGCATTTACTCCATCATTAATCGCGATTAATCACCCATTTTTTTATCAGTTCAAAATGCACCGTAGGACAGTTTTTAATACTCTCATCAACCAGGGAGTGGATAAAATAGGCTAGCTTTCTGCAAATGTATTTTATTGGAAGTGAAGTAACACAATGTAGTATGTCCAACCTTCTTTCCAACATTGACACAAAACAACCAGGGACCTACACAAGTCACGCATGTACCAACATGCTCAAATCACATCTCAGGGTAATTAAAACGATGATTAGAAAGACATTTGGTGATTTAAAATCCAGCTGCTTCCCACATCCTGATTTTATTTCCAAAAAAAGCTCACAAATGTCAGTGTACAGCTCAAGCCCATGCAACTGTTAGTCAAAGGATGCATTCACTCTTCATTCAATATTTCGGAGGATTTATTTAAGGAGTTTGGCCAATACGGAAACAAGTGGATCAATGCATCTTTGGAACGAATCAATTGAGCCAAAACGTCAATTAAACTATTAAACAACATAAAGAACCAAGTAGGGAAGGAAGCGCGTACAGTTTCCAGCCTCCCCTCACGCAAACCTCAAAACTAAAACCCACAGACGCGGCGAGTGAAGCTCGCTCTCAAGAGAGATGCATGCTGGTTAATCCTATAACCCAGTTTAATGAAACAGGCTGTAGGTTAATGGTTCAGTGTAGCCTACCTCTATTGATTTAAAGAGGAATTACCTTAAATGCAGGACGGGCATTAATTGCCTCAGCGACTGAACTTAATGACGGCGCGTCTCGTCCATAAGTCTTCCTGTGCACAATAGTTTGATACACGTGATTGGCTCGTGTAATTGCTAGTTGCCATCCAACTAAAAGTTGCTGCTCCTTCACGCCCTCATTGAGAATGAATGTATATACATGTACATGTTTCATGCTAGATGATGATTCAGCCAACTCTATCTGCATATGGGTCTGCCAATGTGTATCTGTTCACGCGTAGTGTTGTCAACGCACACACATACAACACGTTAATAGTGAAATGTAAACAGACACACAGTCTCTCACACACACACACACACACACACACACACACACACACACACACACACACACACACACACACACACACACACACACACACACACACACACACACACACACACACACACACACACCTTCATATAATCGTCCCTGTGACTCTTAAAGGTGATAATGTAGCTAAGTGGCTATAATTGCAGTTCAGTAGATGTTTTACAGGTGACTTCCCTCAGTGTCTGGTCTGGCTTTGGTCTGCTATGGAGAGCTCTTACCATTAAATATTAAGGCCCTGGTCAACCCAGGGCCTCATAACGCTGCTGCCATTACTTATTGAACAGCCATATCACTGGGCAACCCAGTAACTGTTGGAGGGGTGTGTGTGTTCTCTCTCTGTGTGTGTGTGTGTGTGTGTGTGTGTGTGTGTGTGTGTGTGTGTGTGTGTGTGTGTGTGTGTGTGTGTGTGTGTGTGTGTGTGTGTGTTGTGTGTGTGTGTGTGTGTGTGTGTGTGTGTGTGTGTGTGTGTGTGTGTGTGTGTGTGTGTTCGTTCTGTGTGTGTGTGTGTTTGTGTTTGTTCTCTGTGTGTGTGTTCGTTCTCTGTGTATGTGCTTGTGCGCAACTACTGTGCTGGCAGGTGGTAGACAAATGTATGAAAATATATACAAGTCCACACAGATGGGGCAAAAGCCCCCCTCCACCCCCTCCCGCTGCATACAGTAGAAGAGTGATGTGGATCATCTTACGGTCAGGTACAGTTAAGATGGAAGGAGAGATACACACTACGCCTTTTATTTTTAACATCAAACCTTCTACCACACTAAAAAGTGACATTGAGATTGATCAACTATCACCTTTATACATGAAAGACCTCATGCACTTCTTAATGCCTGCTGTATGTGATCTACACACATGTAGGTCAAAGTATAATTATATAATACCAAGCCAACATGTGAGGGCTCATACATACACATAAGCAATGTGTGTGGAAGTGAATAGATGTGCTCAGGTGTGAGCACATCATTTTTTGTACTATGGTAACTATCATGTAACGTTTTAATATAAGTTTATGATGTATCAGCAAATATATTATTTATTTACTAACACATTAACATACTGGCCCAAGTCACTGCATTGGCCAAGAGGGTGAAACCATGCACGCACAGTTACACACACACATACACACAGTGTCAGGACTTGCATTGCCTCCACAAAATTATACGGCCGTAGAAGCTATAAATATTTATGTGGCTCCTGCCTCATATTTATTTCATCTCACAGAGCCTGTATCAGAGAGACAGCGGGGTAGTAGGGATACTCACGTGTACACACACACACACACACACACACACACACACACACACACACACACACACACACACACACACACACACACACACACACACACACCACACACACACACACACACACACACACACCACCCCCCCAATAGGGAGGAAAAGAAGAGAGTAAGGAAGAGCAAGAGCGAGAGAGAGAAGGAGGGAGAGACACAGAGAGAGAGAGAGAGCGAGAGAGAGAAGGAGGGAGAGACACAGAGACACAGAGAGAGAGTTAGAGCGAGAGAGAGAAGGAGGGAGAGACACAGAGACACAGAGAGAGAGTTAAAGCGAGAGAGAGAAGGAGGGAGAGACCCAGAGACACAGAGAGAGAGTTAGAGCGAGAGAGAGAAGGAGGGAGAGACACAGAGACACAGAGAGAGAGTAAGGGAAGTTGGTGGGGCACGGTGACTGGCGACAGCTGGAGAGAAGTCAAAAAGTGGTGAGAGTGGCTGGACGCTGGTGTGAGGCAAGAGGGGGAGACAGCAAAGCAGAACGGGAGGATGAGTGAGAGAACACAATGGAGCCAACCGTTGTGAACTGTCGGGAAAATCAAGTTTAAGACTGGGGGAACCAATACGAACGGGGACAGAAGGAAGACCTGGGGGGCGCCAGAAGGGTCGTAGGACCCTGGGCTGTCGGTCATTTAATAAAGAAAACTCAACTCAACCTTCGTCATGGCTTTATATGATTTGAGTCTAAAGACTTACCGGATACAAACATAAACTTGAATATGCACATCATCATTTTTTGTACGTGTACCGTCGATGTTCAAACTAGCATAAAATCTGTTTTGAACCATTATTTAGTGTTTGTTGCTGAAAGCTTGCTCTGAAAACCCCATTAAACAACAGCAACCTGCCAGCTGTTTGTCCAGCCCGGAAACCTCAAGTTGAGTGGAATTGGCTCTTCAGCAGTAAATTCACTCGTGTCTGGACCGTAAAAAGAAAATACACAACACAATATTGTTTTTGGAAGTATCCTATCTTTCAGGAAAGTGTTCGAGCTACTGTGAATAAGAAAACTATAAACTGGATGTGTTTAAAAGGGTGCAACAGCTCCTTGAGTACACTACTCAAGATGCAATCCCTTTTTTCGCTCCACATATCGTTGGAGCCAGTATTTCATGCCCTACTCCGTCTGTTATGATATGTTTCAATAAATGGTATAACTAATAATAAAATCAAAAGCCACAGCATGACATTAAGCCTCAAAATCTCCAGGCCAGTCCGCTGAAGATGAGCGTAGAGACAATGTGAGATAGCAGAGTGTCTTGATAGCTCACTTCTGCGGAGCAATGCAATTCCATGTAGAATAGGTTATTAGCAAGAGATCACATGCATGGAAGGAATAAGCTTTAGATCCTTAGAATTTGAGTGGATTCTGAGGAGTGAGCCAGTGGGAGGCCTTTGTAAAGGTGGAGAGGTAATGCACTGTGATCTTATTCGGTGAAAAGGTTAAGCCTGCAGGCGCAGCCAAAATAGTCATCTCGTTAACGTTGTTCAGATGGTAGAGAAGGAAGTTATGTTGATGACATTAGGGTGGAACAGAATAATTCATAAATAATAAATAGAATTTATTCAATTAGTTTATGGATCCCATATTTTATTGAAGAGGCGAATAATGGGTTCTGGAAAAGCTAAAAAGGGAAAGTCAATAGAGACAGTAGTCTGTCTTTAAAAGTGTAGAGGGAGCTGCAGTGCCCCCCCAGACCACTAAACTGACCAGCCAGGGACAGCAGACTGCAAGGGTGTGGGTCTTTCACTATCAGACATGTAGTATAATTAGTTATTTCAGGGCTATGGATTTAGTATTCTTACAATCTCTTGCGGAGAGTAAAACCAAGTGAGAGAGAACTGGGATCAGCGTGATAGAACACAATGTTATTCTGCATGAACACTATAGACAAACAAGGTGGTATTGGTAATGTTAAAATGTCGTTGAATCCAGTTGGAATACAAAAAGTGTATACAGAATTTATATATGTATATCTATGTACATCCTATATGTATACTGGATATAAACTAAAATCCAAAATAGTTTGTTGCAATGGTTTATGTTCTTAACATGCAAGGCACTTCCAGTTGACTATGATGGGGTCTACTGGAGCGCAGACCTCACCCTGCGCTCACACCACCAGCGACCGGTCAATGACGGTACACCTGGGAGACGGACAGCTTCAGAGTCAAGACCAGACGACCAGACCTGAAGCAGAGCCCTTTGCCAGGTGGTTCAAACCGGAGGCCCATGAAGTGGCCCCAACCTGGAGGGTTACCTCGCCTCACTGATGACCCCTATCTCCGATGGAGAGGGTCTAGACCACAGGCCAAAGCTGGAGAGTTACTCCCCGAGGGGCAGCACCCTGGCTGGCTGTGAGGCCGGCCAGGTGGCCAGCAGCACGTTGTTCATGGGAACAGGCAGCAGCCCGCGCTAGGTTGAGATTCTTTCATTGGCTATTTTTAACAGGTTGAATTCTGGCGCGCTAATCAATTTGCATGTCGAGAACCTGAAACCCATACCAAAACAAACTGTCCTGAATTCATCTTTTTTATATTCAAATAATGTTGAAGTCTTGGTTTTGATCAAATAAGGCATGATAAAGCATTAGGACCAGTCTCCTGGCCCTCCTCGCTCTAATGTTCTCTCTGTCTCTCTGGCCCTTCTTTGACCCTCCTTGTTGCATAACACCAACCGTGGCTTTACGCCAGGCCACGGGCTGCAGCGCTGTGTGGAGAGAGCGAGAGAGATAATGCCTGTTGAATAAGTACATGTGTTCTGACCTGAAGTACATGCATTACCTTGTGTAAGAGGCATATCTCCCATAGCAATGAGTGATGATGAATATACATTACACACCGTCCTCCAGGGAGGCCTGATGCTTTACCTTGAGGCGCTGAACGAGCTACCGAGCGATTCCATCTTCAATATTACCTCTTAGGCTCAAAGGGCTCTGGGTGGAGGCTGTTAATGCAGACCAGCAGCAGTGTTTATCAGAGGCATGGCTGCCTGCCAGTATCTTGCTTCAGTGCTTCTCCTTCCTCTCCCATGTATCTTGGGCTAACTTCCCATCCCCCTTATCCTTCGACACCTATGTTTGCTTTGGTGGATGTCATACCAATCACATGTCCTGAAACTGCAGCAGCTGAGCAACACCCACGGATGTGTCTTACTGCTCAGCCCTCAGCCAATCATCATGGACCTCTTTCCCTAGCCTTATAAGTGTTATAGCGTTATTCTGTCACCTTTAAGATGATTTTCAAAGCTCTTTATACTAGTGATCGAACGATATATCGGCCGGTCGATATTTGCGCTTTTGACGTGTATCGTATCGCCCGATTTCTTTTCCGGTACCGGCCGTTTTATTTATTTATTTATCAGAAGAATACAAGGGGTGACGTATCCAGACCAGTGGAGCTAACCAATAGATAAGACTCTTGCCGTATCCGGTCAGTAAAACAGCAACGCTTTTGGCCCGCCTATATTGATACATCGATGTGATTGATTAATGTTCTAGGCCAGGGGAGTCCCAGAATATACATTGCTCGTTCCCAGATTGACTCGCTGAGCAATTCAAATTGTGCACTCGCGAGAACTCTGGATTTCCAGGGTAGCATCGGCTCCAAATATCTGCTCAAGAAGGAATCGGAATCGGCGTATCCGTTATTGGCTTAGGCCGCTGAAAGAAAATGAGATTGCCCCAAAAAAATGCATATCGGTCGATCCCTACTTTATACATGTGTTGTTCTCTGGACCTCTCTATCTTGCTTTTGGGATGTTTTGACAAGCTGTGGGCCTTGTTTCCTGAAATCAAAGATCTATGCTCTGGGTGTCTGACTTACATTCAAACTAGGGCAGAAAACAAACCCTTTGGGTGTTTTTCATGAATTAACATTGATTTTCAGTTTATCTCTAAACAAACTAACAAGACCCAAATATCTGGTCCATCGTTTTCAGCGTCTTAATAAACCTCTTTATTTTTTCTTACTGTATAAATGGAGACCACATATATGACACACATTTATTTATATGCAATGTGTCTCCTCATCTGTGGTTCACCGTGGTACCGGAGCCCTGTCTCGTCAAGAGGAAAGACAGGCGCTTCTCTGCAGGCGCTTGATGGCTTGAGCTGGCCACTGCCTCTCTTGGTGCGACACTCACCTGACATTCATCTGCATGTCTCTGTCGCAGGTGCTGGAATACAATTGGGTGTGTTCCCCATAAACTTATTATCCCAACTATGCCAGTCTATCACTGCAACTGAAATAAGACCTTAATTTAATGCATACAAGAGCAAAATTTCACTAAATCACGCTGTGAAGGTTGCACTCTTGCTTTGAAAGCAGGGAACGTTTTTTCATGACGTCGAAGTGCCTGTTCGACGTCACGACATGGAAAGCCGTTGATTCTTGATGTTCGCTCCGTCCGAGAGAGAGTGAAGTCTTTCCCAGAGACTTGTCAAGTATAATGCTATGGTGATTGTTGATGTGTGGAGCTCCGTCTGGGCAGCCATTTCTTTTTTTTTCCTTCTTTTTTGGTTAGGGCTTCACAGTATTGAAGCCAGTGTTTCGGTACATATATGCATCACATCATTTTTTTTAATCGTGTTCTAATCCAGCTGTGAAAACAGCGGGTCATATCTGCTTCTTAAGGCCAAGAAAAAAATCAAAAAAATGCTGCAGAGTCTAGAACTTTAAAACAAAAACAAGTTTGCGGTGGTTCAGCCATTTTGTTATAACGCAGGAAGGCAAAAATGTATTAATCATTTAAATACGAGAAGAATAACCCACCCGTAATCTCAAACCCAATGCCCCACACCTCAACACTTTGCTGAGCACAGATGCACAAGTTTGATTATCGCAAACGGACACACTGTTGGATGGCCTGTGAAGGGACGGAAAAAACATCCCAATCGGTGAGCCACACCATGTCTGCATTGTGCTACCTCCTGGATGGGTGGGGATGTAAGTGGTGGGGTGAGGTGAAGTAGGGTGATGGTGGGATGGGGGGTGTCGGTGTGTGGTGGGGATGGGGGTAGTGATATCTTGCCAGAAGCCCACGTGAGCAGTGGGTGTGAGGCGAGGTCGGGAGTTTGAACTTGCTTCCTTTGCAGAGGCTTCTCAGAAGGCACTGTGGTTTATTGGTGGGGGGGAGGGGGTGGGGGTTGTGCCTACCCCACACCAGCCCCCAAATCTCAATCCAACATCATGCACATCACTGATTACATCACATCCATAGTTCAGTTCACCCACGCGCCGAAACAGCAAACCATTTATTCTTGTAATCGCTTTTAAGCGTACTTGGACCCAGCTGTCAGTGCAGACACAGAAGACAGACGAACACCACCTATCATGACGGGAGAGTGGCTACTGCAGGCAATCTCTCCAGACCAAATATGCACTCAGTCGGGTATTATTATGTAAAAACTACGTCGGTGACAACACAACACCATAGACACACCAACACACACAAGACAACACACACACATCGGTGTTGGATCTAAAGTTCTCGAGCCAGGTTGTTCCGCTTCCAGTTCCTCATTTGTGCGTGCTATAGAGGGCTTGCTGTGTTAGGCGATGTTCAAAGGTCCTGTTTAGCCGCTTTCCATTGCTTCGAGAAGGTGTCTATAGTAGCCCCTACGCTCCTCGTTCACCATGAGCGAAGACACTTTCTAGTTATCTAACAGAGATCTTATCCAGGTGGTTTTCAGAGTAGCCCACGTATATTCCCAAAAGTGTTGCTCAAGTAATCCTGAAAGTTGACTCCTGCATTGGTATTACCAAGTCAGAAGCAGTGATACATGTAAATGCGTGTTATGACAGCTCCGTGGTACACATTAAAGTTGGCCTGACTGTTTAATAATAAGAACACAATGGGAAATCTGTAGGAAGTTATGAAGCATGAAACCGGGAGCTAGGGCTGTCCTCCTACTCTGACGCTAACGGAGCAGGTGTTCTAATGGGAAGAGGAAAATTGGCCAGACTGCAAACAACTCCCAACTTGATGAAGTTGGAAAACTAAATGTCTCCTTTCGTGTTAATTTGAGCAAACATGTTACACAG
>OLKM01002001.1:72423-90621 GCA_900291075.1 Melanogrammus aeglefinus | reverse complement strand
CCGGGGTTTCCATCCCCTGGATGTCTAGGGGTGCTGTCACAACACAGCTGCCGTCCGACGGCCTGCCTTATGGGGACCCCCTAGTCCTGTGGGATGGATGCAGCTGAAAGGAGCGAATTGGTGGGGGTCTCGGTTGATTGAAGGGGTCGCCCATGTGGTGATCGTGAATGGCAGGGGTGAATGAGAGTGACAAGGGTGAATGAGAGTGAACAGGTGAAATGAGAGTGAACAGGGTGAATGAGTGACAGGGTGAATGAAAGTGGCAGGGTGGAGGAGAGTGACAGGGTGAATGAGAGTGACAGGGTGAATGAGTGTGACAGGGTGAATTGAGAGGGACAGGGTGAATGAGAGTGACAGGGTGAATTGAGAGTGACAGGTGTGAAATGAGAGTGACAGGGTGAATGAGTGACAGGTTCAACCGTCAGTTCGTCTGCATTGCCGCGTCTTGACCGGGGTTCCCATCCCCTGATGTCAGGGTGCTGTCACACACAGCTGCCGTCCGACGCCTGCCTTATGGGGACCCCCAGTCCTGTGGGGACGGATGCAGCTGAAAGGAGCAGATTGGTTGGGGGTCTCGGTTGATTGAGGGGTCCCCATGGTGGTGCATCGTGAATGGCAGGGTGAATGAGAGTGACAGGGTGAATGAGAGTGACAGGGTGAATGAGAGTGACAGGGTGAATGAGAGTGACAGGGTGAATGAGAGTGACAGGGTGAATGAGAGTGACAGGGTGAATGAGAGGGACAGGGTGAATGAGAGTGACAGGGTGAATGAGAGGGACAGGGTGAATGAGAGTGGCAGTGTCTCATCGCGATGGAGTCCTCTTTCTGTTAATTGAATTAGGATCCCAAGGAGATCATGGTGGGCAGGACTTGACCAAAAGACCCCCTTCAACGGGACTCAAACCTTTAAATCACTGCAATGATTTGGTTAAAGTATATAATTTACATTTATTGTCATTGTTTCTATTCTAAGGAGAGTGTGGTGGGAAGGACTTGAACCGTGGTCTCAATACCACATGACATTGTTAAGTTTTACCACGGGTAACATCGGCTATCTGACGCCACGAGACACGCACACTGGGAAAGGCTCGGAGGCTATACTAGCAGTTAACTCCTGCCCTGGGTGGGTTTGTGGGCGACACCGTCTGGTGAATGGATGTCTGTGAATGAGTTCACTCACAGACATCCATTATATCAGACATTCATTGCGAATGGATGAGTGGCAATGACTGTCTGGGTGAATGGGTGTCTGTGAATGAGTTCACTCATTCACAGACATCCATTCGTCCAGACGGACATTGGGAATGAATGAATGAATGAGGGAATGGTTTCAATCACCGGACTGTAATTCCCACAAAACCACCCATGACAGAAATCGACCCCATCTCTCTGGAACTGATCCTCATCAGCTCTCAACTCGGCATGAGGATGTTTAGATAAGGCTTCATTAAATTGAATTGACTTAACGACATGGTTCCATAGCAACCTTTCAACTTTTCAAAGTTTGTAATTTGCTTAACATTTAATGTCATTGTTTCATTAAATTAATTAGGATCCCAAGGAGAGAGGGGATGACAGGACCTGAACTCGAGTCTCCAGATCTCACATGACATTTTTAGGTTTCCCACAGACAACATCGGCTATCTCCGTGGCACCACCGAGACGCTCAAAGACAGATGTTCGGAACTTATACTTGTGGTTGACTTTAGAAAATAGGTAAATTAAGAACAAGAGCATTCTATGGCGAACGAGACACTGACACGGACGAGACATTCACCCCATATACCATACTCAATGGTACTCGAACCCGATGTCACCCAGTAAGAGAGCAATAGAGAAGGGCCATCTCTATTGCGCAACCGAGCCAAAGACGGCGAACTGTACGAAAGTTATACTACTTCATGAACGAAACACTAACTCTCATTCTGACTCCCCAGTCTGTGTTGGACTCCCTTCCCCCCAAAGCCTGCCTCCCATTTTCATTCCTGTCTCGAGAAAGCCCAGACACACACAAAGATGCACAAAGACACACACACACGCACACACACACTCAAACACGTATACACACAGACTCACACACACACACACAGACTAAAACACATACACACACACAAACAGACACACACATGCATACACACAGAATAACACATGTACAAACACACACACACACACACACACACACACACACACACACACACACACACACACACACACACCACACACACACACACACACACACCACACACACACACACAACACACACCAAGACCACACACACACACACAGAGACACCACAGACAACGACACACACACACACACACACACACACACACACACACACACACACACACACACACACACACACACACACACACACACACACACACACACACACACACACACAGAGGAACACAAACACACAGACAGAGACACACAGAGACACACAGACAGACACAGAGGAACAGATAGAAGTCAGATGGAGAGCCAGAGGTAATTACAGGACTGCTGTGATACTGCAGAGCAAAGGGGCCGGTCGGGGCCCTGACTGATGTGGACGAGATGAAGCTGAATCCAATGAAAGGAGGCAAGAGGACACCAAACCTCATTAATGTACCACTTTACAAATGTGTGTGTGTGTGTGTGTGTGTGTGTGTGTGTGTGTGTGTGTGTGTGTGTGTGTGTGTGTGTGTGTGTGTGTGTGTGTGTGTGTGTGTGTGTGTGTGTGTGTGTGTGTGTGTCGCTCTCTCTCTGTCTGTGTTTCTCTGTCTGTCTGTCTGTCTGTCTGTCTACCACTATGTGTGTTTATGTGTATGTTGTGTATCCTTGTATCTGCGTTGGTTTGTCAGTGTGTGTGTGTGTGTCTGTTTGTCTATTCTGTTTGTTTAACTGAGTGTGCGCATGTAAATGTGTCTGTGTTTTGGCTGTGTGTCTTTGTGTGTGTGCATGCATATGTGTGTGTGTGTATGTGTGTGTGTGTGTGTGTGTGTGTGTGTGTGTGTGTGTGTGTGTGTGTGTGTGTGTGTGTGTGTGTGTGTGTGTGTGTGTGTGTGTGTTTGTGCGGGTGTGCACGTGTATTATGTGCGTGTACAAGACAAAGAGAGATTTGCAGCTGTCCCTGTACACCACGTCCATTCAAAACCACGTAAAAAAAAAACGTCTTTCTCGTATAACTCCTAAATATACCGTCAGAGCAGAGAGGAGAATAACAGCACTTCATCCTCTTTATAAGACCATCAAATAGAACAGGCTGCCTCAGTTATATATCAGGACCGACTATTTTAAAACAACAGCAGTCACAAGGCTCATTAACCAGACGGTAAATCGCTGAAATGAGGGAGTGTGTGTGTGTGTTTGTCCATGTGTCTTTGTGTGTGTGTGTGTGTGCGTGCGTGCGTGTGTGTGTGTGTACGTGTGTCTTTGTGTGTGTGTGTGTGTATGTGTGTGTGTGTGTGTGTCTGTGTGTCCCTACAGCAACGCTACAAAGTTCCTGTGTGTTGTCTGGAGTCTGCTGAATCACTGTTCTGTGTTTAGCCCCCCTCCCACCCCCTGCAGCGAATGACGACACACACACACACACACACACACACACACACACACACACACACACACACACACACACACACACACACACACACACACACACACACACACACACACACACACACACAAAGAGATAGAGAGGCACACACCCACACAAAAACGCACACAGACAGACACAGTGCATAAAAACACACACAGCAAAAACACAATAGCTCTCAAACTGACGAACAGACACAAAGGGAGACACACACACGCACACACACACACACACACACACCACACACACACACACACACACCCCACACACACACACACACACACTCTGAGTCTACAGGCGTGGGCTGTCCCAGGGATGTGTTGGGCGGAGTGGAAGAGTGTGTGTTTAAGAGGATGGTGAGGCAGGAGAGTGAGGGGGTGACGCCATTAAAAGTAATGACCTTTTCCACACCTGCAACTCAGTCTGCCCAGCAAGACGTAAACAGGCCAACTGTACTTCCAGTGGTGTTTCAGCGGCTTTTTGACTTTTACACCGCCAAAGACATGCTCTATTTGTCTGCCGGAGAACTCGAATATGTGACACATCCTGAGTCTGGCCGTTTAGCTGTTTGAACGTCGGAGGATGACCACGTCATTAATTGCGCCTCTGTGTTTGCCAGCAAACTGTTTTGTTGGTTTGTGGTTATTAATGACAACATGTCTTCAATGGCAACATGTCTTCAATCGTACAATAATAGAATAGGTCTGATAAAAATAAAGTAATTCATCTTTTAGATAATTTCATCCAAAAATCATCAGAAGGGAATTCAGAAGGGAGCCAGTTAGGGTACCTTGGCCACGGATAAGTTGCACTCCGTAAATACGGGAATCAGACCCAGTACTTTTTGGCTGGACGTCAAACACCACCGCCATAAGGGTTGAGACTATAAAATGGATTAAGCAGTTTAACAAGAAGAGGGATTCAAATACGATACAGCACCCGAGGCAACTATTTCCCATAAAACACAAGAAGGTCCATTTCAATTGTATAGTCTATTTAGTTCTTTACTGATGATTGCCTGTTAAAGTTAATAGGAAACTGTATCTCTTGAAAGCTGGCGCAGTGCGAGAGATATGAGAGCAATGAAGGAGTCAGACAGAAGGAGTGGGACTGAAGACGGGAAACATTTGGAGGAGGCCAAGAGAAACACAGACAGGGCCGGCGCTGCCCTGTCACGTCGCAAGCTCGTGCATCATTAGTCGCCGCAGGCCACAGGCACACACAGACAGACACACACACACAGACATGCATGGATGGAACGGGATACACAGATACACGCACGCACAGGTGTGTGTGTGTGTGCGTGCCTGCGTGCACGTATGTGCCTATGCGTGCGTGTGTATATGCATTTGCATGCGTGGGTGCGTGCATACGTCAGACATAAACCCATATCATCTGGACACTGGGATGAAGTGAAAAGCTAGGCAAATCATAAAGCATGGCGCAATCCAACATGCAGCCAAACAACAGAAGTTGGGAGTTTGCTTTGGATGTCTGGCTGTCAGCCTGGTTGGATACATCTCCACTAGCACCTTCAAAATGAAACTCTCTTTCATCGAAAAGGATTGCGCCATCAAAGCCTCAAAGCCTAGAGGTGCAGCCGCTGCAGCAATACGGGCCGAGTGGAGTTGCATTGTTGCCATAACTAAAAGCTGAGTTAGAGAGAGCCACCAAAACTCACGATCGTGATCCCACAGGCAACACAGTACACGTGAACAGGCGCACGTACATACACGCAAACACACAAAGACACGCACAAACTCATGCAGGTCGACCCCCACCCAAACATGACATCACCGGGACGATTCTGCATCTGACCTCCGCAAGCTGCATGTCGTTTGACGTAAAGAAACAAGCAATCAATGAGTAAAAAGGGCCATGCTGAAACAGCCACCGCAGCATTCATTGATCAATCAATGAACCCTCACCCACCCACCCAAACACAACATGTCCCTTTGTGGATTTTTTTTAAAAATATGTCAATAGTACAGCTGAAGCTACCAGGTCAGTGAATAACTCGACCAATTCGTTCCATGCAGGCTAATTGCAATTCAGGGGGTCTGGTGGTGTTAGGAAACATGTCACTTGAAAGATTCTGATCGGCTTGGACCAGTTCGGGACCGGATCTGATTGCCCAGTCGGATTCTGGACAGCTCTGACACAAACAGGAGCACAGGTGATGATGGATTAATATGTCTACAATGTATGTAACAGAATACATAGAAAAAAGCATTAACATTTATTCAGCATATACAGGCCACCCCATGCAGAAAGCCAACAACATTACCAGGTCCTAAATATAGGCTCTGTAAGTATATGCTATATTTTACTACAACTAGTGGAAATGTATTTTAGTCAGTGTCGTGCTTTGAGTGTTTCTGCAACTTCTCTCTTGACAGTACTGAGAGGCTGTTTCTGAAACAAGATAGATCTTATACACACACGCGCTTACACACGCACGCGCACACACACACACACACACACACACACACACACACACACACACACACACACACACACACACACACACACACACACACACACACACACACACACACACACACACACACACACACACACACACACACACACACACACAGCTACTGCCTTCCTTATTATTAAACACAGATGGCAATAATGTCATACACTAATAATTCATAAATAAACTCAGGGACGTATTTCTCTGTAAAGACATACTCCTTGATCTGCACTTTGGCATAGCAAAACAAACCGTATAGCCAAGGCTTCAATCTACTGTATGCTAAGTTATTTCCGGACAAACATCTCAAGTCCCGTGGTGCGTTTGACGTGGTTTATCACGTCTGTGTCCGTTTCGGTCAGCTTCTACACCACTCACTAAATATATGTTGCCCCCACTTGAATAAGTAGGCTACATGAGTGGTTATCCAAAAGTGCTGGTCTGGACTGTTCTATGGGCGGTCATAAGTCAGTTTAAACGTAAAGGCTTATTTTCTTCCAAACTTAAGATGTATATCAAGGAAATGTTGTCATGTTGCCCTTAAGTCGAATAAGCAAAATCGTTTACAGTCCGTTCCATGGACACCTGAATTTGTAATGTGAATGTAACTTTTTGAATTTCCCTTATTTTGAATACTGTGGCAATGCTAGGCTAATGCTAGGCTAATTAAAACGCCATGCCCTCAGCTAGCGACATGTTTAGGGAAAGGAAAGGCAAATCTTTCACTGTTAATCTGTGTCAACATTCAACCATGGCCGGCTGAAAGAACGAATCGACAGCACGATTCTGAAGGCATGGGGTTGTGGGGCGTGGAAGGAACCAGCCTTAAGGGGGGGGGGGGGGGGGGGGGGGAGCTATGCCTGGCCGGGCTACAATGGCAACTTAAACCTGCACTATGCGCGGCCTCCCGCAAACAGCCCCTAGTGGCTTGAGTTGTCACTACAATTCCCGCACCATCAATTCCTGTTGTATTTTTTTTCAATGCTACTTCTTCACTGTGACGTCTCCAACTTACTTATCATTATTGATGTGAGCGCATACAAACGATCTACATAACGTGGCCGGACGCCTTACAGATGTCTTCAATCACAGCAAAGCGAGTGGGAGGAGGAGGGGGGAGGGGTGGTGGTGGTGGTGTATTAACATGTAGTCGCCCTACTTACTCACGCTACAGATTAGTCACTAATAGAACTGTTCACCATCCTTTGATAGTGTGGGAAGGGAACAATCAGGACAGCTGTGGGTGCCCGGGGAGGGAGGGGGGGTTTGAAAGACATTCACCATTATACGACAGGAAGTGGCTGAGAAAGCGGTCGTTGAAAGATGTACTCGTGAGTTCAAGGACTCGTTAATATCCCCCCCCCACCCCCAACCCCTCAATACCAGTTCACCAGTCAGCAGCACCACCACCACCACCACCACCACCACCAGTTGGATGGACGCAACAAATCTGGCAGAGCTCTCGCAGTGCAAAGGCTCAAGGATATTGTGTCTCCGAATAAGTGAGGCTGACAACTTAATGCAGACGGGGGGGGAGCCTGTGGGGTGCTTTGATTTCTTACTGTTTTTATTAGCACAACATGGCCGACTGGACTGCTGTTAACGGGCTTCCCCATACTGGACTGGAGTTGGTTTAGGGGGGATGTTAAGGGAAGTTAAGGACTTGTTTAATGGTGTCTCGTAGATAAAAGAAACCTCAAAGCGCTGTACAATATCTCCCTTACGTTCACCCATTCATGCACACATTCACACACCAACGGCGGTGCCAACCATGCAAGGTGACAGCCAGCTCGTCGGGAGCGGTTAAGAGTGAGGCGTGTTGCTCCGGGAAAACCTTGACAATCTAGCTAGGAGAAGACGAGGATCAAACTAGCAACCTTTCCCGCTCTACCTCCTGAGCCACGTGCCACCTTAGATGAGGCCGTGGTGGGGTGCATGGGAGGGAGGAGAATCCACTTAGAAGGACGCGGAGCTGTTACTTCACCTCAGGGAGACGTAATAAGGTGTTATTCCCGCGACAATGTGACTCCTGTTAGAGCGGTTGGAGAAGTGACAGAAAAAAAAACGGCAACACTCATCGCTGTCATCGTCAAAGAAGTGAAGTAAGTGTTTGAAACGACGTGTTATAAGCAGCAAGAGGTTATAATTTTGTAAGCACAGTAGGCCTACAAAGACTGTCAAGGAGGCAAATAAGTGTTTCCCTTTGTGTTTCTATTTTCTTTTTGTTGCTGATTTAAGGGGGGGGGAAACCTGGAAACTGTAAAATCGCTAAATTGAAAAGACGTAAAGTGCTTGCAGAGGTTTCCTTGAGAAACAGATGCGAGCACTTTACGATAAATACAGAATAGAGCTATGAGACTCAAAATGCTGTGTGTAAGTCATCACCCGGCTCTATGGACCTACGTCAGCTGCTTCCTACATACGACTTCCTCGAATCACAGGGATTACAAACAGCCCAAAGACATACAATGAGGTTATTCATTAGATGGGACTTTATGGGCGGTTACATTTGAATATTCTCATGTAAAAACTATCCATAAATTAGCCAGGGGAGACAGGATTGTATCCATTTCGTTCCCATTTGAATAATGCTGGCCTGCGGTGTGAATAAATCAGAATTGCATTGGTATGCTGTGCGTTTTAACGGCAAACATTTAGCTGCAATTAATTCTGATGTGTTGTCAGGACTCGTTATATTTATTCACTATAGGAACTTAAAAAAAATCCTTTCAAATTAAATGTGGTACGTTACTGTCATCTAGTGGCCGTTACTGCACTCTACAGCAAATATGGTCAACGTCTTTGGATGTTCTTGGTCGTGATGAATTTGCGTGTACTTGTAACAGTGGAAGCTGAGCAATAAAGCACAGTCAATTCGAAAATATTTTCTATTTATTTGAGTAAACTCAGTACATCGAAATGAACAAAATAGAGAACCGTGTGAAATCCCGTTTGCGTAATCCCACGTGATCTGAACGGCATTAAACGTCACACTTCATCATCTCTCGGAGGCACACCGTGGCATAGCTGGAGCTCACCAGGTCAAAGTTCAGGACGAGGGTGAGCGGTGCTTTCTCATTCTCCCTCGTCCTCGCCATCTCCTCACCTCCTCTCCCCTCACCTCCTCTCCCCTCACCTCCTCTCTCCTCTTTCTCCTCCTCCCGTCGCTCCTGCAGCCGATGGGTGAGATTGCGCGGAGTGACCACCAGAGGGCGGTAGCAGCCCGGCAGGTTGAGTTTGAGGCCGGTGATGCGGAAGCGAACGTCCCCCAGGCCGTCGCTGGCCAGTCTCTCCCGGTACCACGCCCCCATGGCGTTCTGCGGGTATGTGACGGTGTTCCCCGGCATTGGAAGCACCACCTGTTTCCCGGTGATGGAGAGTGGATGGATAGAGGGTTAGGCATCTCATAAGAGCAGTTCTAGGGACTTAGTTTAAAAGCGACATATTATACCACCTGGTGTGTGGGTGTGTGAGCCATTACAAGCCAGTTTGAAAATCTGCCTCTTCTGACATCACAAGTTGGCGTGTCCCCCTAGATGTGTGACGGATAGATGAGCAGCATTTGCTACAGTCCACTGGGTAGGCTGGTAGACTGACTATCCAGCACACATCTACTATGTCACCTTTAACCAATAACACACCTGTAGTGATTTTGTATTCCTGGATTGTATCGGATGGAGTTTACTGCAAATTACTGCTGCTTTATTTTCAGTCTACAGCAACATCTTGTAGTTTAGCAAAGGCTTCTATCAAGAGTGACTTATAAGAATGGAATGAATCAAATCATACAATCAAAACTGGAGTGAACAAAAATACTGTTTAACAAACCGTTGCTACATAGAGTAGCTTTTGTTGTGTGACAAAATTTCTTTGTCAAAAAAGAACAACAAAACAAACAAAAGCTACTGTGTGGTGTTAAGTTATTACGGAGGGGATAATCGCCGAGAGGCAGGGCAATAAACAGTTTGATATGCCCGGCTCGTGGACGGGTAACCTTAGCCGCGTTTTCCGATTACAGTTTAATGCATTTCTCACAATTTACCAGCTCTCGTTTTGAAGGCTGAAATACAAACTATTTGATGACGCTGTGCTCAGTCAGCAGCAAGTAGAACCGACAAGTCAGCGGGCAACCTGCCAGGTTAATGCCCTCCTCCCAGCCAATCAGTGTTCAATCAGCCAATCGGAGGTTGTTATTTAAGCAATAGATCACGACAGGCTCCAAGGGGGTTGGAGCCAAGGGGGTTGTCGTCCCTCCGCTTCGCGTCGGGCCGAACAACGCCCCTTAGCCGTGGTATAATGAGCATATACCACGGGACTGGAGTGATATATTGCTTTTATAAAACGGTTACCAATAAGGGCAATATGAAAGAGGAATACGCAATCAATTTCAGGTACAAAAAAAAAAAAAAATCACAAATTAGCCTACCTAACTGATAAAATAGCCCCATTATGAAAAAAATAGTCCCTCCTTTCCGGACGTTAGCTCTGCATGTCTCTTTTTCTCGCCTTTTTCTTCAGGAGCAGGTCACTCCTCAGTCCCCTCTACCCATTGTTTAACCCTATCCGGGAGGTGAAAGTTTAACCTTAAACATGTCAATTCAACGAAATTTAGTCCAATTTATTAACCTTGTCAAACACTTCGGCTACTTTTGCTACCTAGCCTCCTACTGTAACAGTTGGTTGTTGCCATGGAGACTTCCCTGACGCGGAATGATATGCTGCGATAAGGCTTTTTAGAATAGTAGCCGTGGTATATGCTCAATATACCACGGTTAACAGCCAATCAGATCGCCGGATTTCACCTTTCCGTTTTATAATTAAGCAATAGATCACGACAGGCCGTGGTATATGCTCATTATACCACGGCTAAGAGGAATACGCAATCAATTTCAGGTACAAAAAAATGAATAAATCACAAATTAGTCTACCTAACTCATAAAATAGCCCCATTATGAAAAAAAATAGTCCCTCCTTTCCGGACGTTAGCTCTGCATGTCTCTTTTTCTCGCCTTTTTCTTCAGGAGCAGGTCACTCCTCAGTCCCCTCTACCATTGTTAACCCTATCCGGAGGTGAAAGTTAACCTTAAACATGTCAATTCAACGAATTTAGTCAATTTATTAACCTTGTCAAACACTTCGGCTACTACTTTTGCTACCTAGCCTCCTACTGTAACAGTTGGTTGTTGCCATGGAGACTTCCCTGACGCGGAATGATATGCTGCGATAAGGCTTTTTAGAATAGTAGTCGTGGTATATGCTCAATATACCACGGTTAACAGCCAATCAGATCGCCGGATTTCACCTTTCCGGTTCGCGTCGGGGTTCCATACAACCTGTCGGGGTTTATTTCTCCATAACAACCGACTAACTATACATTATCCCGCTTATTACACGGCTTTACGAGTGAAATAAATAATAAACAATAGATAATAACCCACAATGATTCAGCAGCGACAAGGATTCGTCGGTAAAGTTTTTATTTACTAGCATATTTATATTGAATTGGGCGTTGTTGTCCTGTGATATGGGACGTGTACGTAACAAGGATTGATCGGTAAAGTTTCTATTTACATGACGCTGTCCCTAGCAACGGTCTGTTATACATGACGACGGTCCGTTATACAGAAATAACAGACCGCAGAACGCAGCGCTGGACCAATCAGAGAGCAGCATTCAATAGAGCCGTGTAATAATGAGTAGTAGAGACTGATTGAGTTCATTCAGGATTCAACACGATTGTTGTTTTCTCTGCTCATACCTGGGCTAGTGTGTAGACTCCATCTCTCTCTTCCTCTGCGCTCACCACATGAATCTAGACAGGGACAAATAACATGATTTATATATCACCAATGTATGTCATTTCATATTTACACATTTTCTATGGCCCATTATTTTTCATTGTGTTGTGAATTGTTATTTTTAAAATTTATTCGTTGCGTTATGCACAGAGCAGTGAAGGGAGGGGGTTAAAAGAGAGCATTGACATTGTAGCAAAGATGGGAATCGAACCCGCGTTGCCTGCCAGGTGTATTACCTGTGGAGGGTTTGGGTCGCCCACGTCCTCCTGCAGGTCTTGCTGCTGCCACACCAGATCTCCCTGAAGGGGGGCGTGGCCTAGAGTAGCCAATCGGTGGGCCACCGCCTCGTTCCACACCCTGACCGCCACAAGAATGCAACTTCAGGATCAACTGAATCAAGTACAAGTACCAACAACTCAGAAACGTTTAGTTTTACTATCATTTTGAATGTAGTAAATGTCAACAAGCACCTTACAACACAACAGGCTAACGAGTTTTAGGTTACAAACAATTTGTGTAAACCAAATGTATTCTAACCTCCACTAGAGGGCAGCAGCAAAACATCATTGGACATTGGACAACGCCAAAGACAGTTATCTATTTGAGTCAAAGAATGCAAGAATGTCTCACATTAACCAATGAAATCGATCGGTTGATCCTGAAATAAATAAAATAGTGTCCAATGAAACAAATTACAAGGTATCCCGAAATTCCCTGTCTGGGATGAATAAACCACAGTCTGTGTTATCTTAAAGGGGACATATTATGCCACCAGCTTTGACTGTGATTAGCAGTTACAAGCCGTTTTGAAAATCTGCGTTTTCTGACGTCACTAGTGGGCGTGTCCACCTAGATCTGTGCTGGATAGATGAGCAACGTTTGCTTCAGTCCCCTGGGTAGGCTGGTAGACTGATCTTACGGCTTGTAATGGCTAATCACACTCACACCTGTTAGTAAAATAGGGCTGCTCGATTATGGAAAAAAATCATAATCACGATTATTTTGGTCAATATTGAAATCACGATTATTCAAACGATTATTTTTGAGTTTGAAAACATGATTTTTTTTCAGCATGTCTCTCCCAAAAACACTAACTGAGAACTATGAAATTTCGCCTTAAAAAATTACACAAAATGGTCAAAAAGAAAAAGTTCAAATCTAAAATAATGCACAGATATGTACCCGGCTGTTCTGCACTTTCTATAAAACATTTAAAAAAAAAAAAAAAAGCCCTGTGGTGTAATAGACTTAAAGGGGAGTTTTGTGGGAGGCGGTCTTCTCCCTCACCTGCTGCAGTAGGCATGGGGGTAGAAGACCCTCATGCCGTGAGGCAGGCTGAGCCACGCCCGGGTGCAGCCGTCGGCCCCGGGGCCGTACCGGTGTAGGGCCTTAAGCATCAGCCTCTCCCGGGCCTTGGAGACGGGCATCAGGGCCAGGGACTCCTTGGCGTTCTCTGGGTGGAGGGGAGAGGGAGAGGGACACAGAGAGAGAAGGGGGAGAGAGACACAGAGAGAGAGAGATAAGGGAGTGAGACACAGAGAGAGAGATGAGGGAGTGAGAGATGAGGGAGAGAGAAAGAGAGAGAGAAGGGTGTGAGAGATCAGGGAGACAGACAGACAGACAGAGGAAGGAGAGGAAGATAAGAGAGAGACGGATGAGAGAGAAGGTGAGAATGAGATGAGGGCGAAAGAGAGAGAGAGGGGGGATGAGGAGAGCGAGAGCGAGAGCGAGAGAGAGAGAGAGAGAGAGACCAATACACACAAACCTCATCTTCTCTCATCGGCTCAGAAGAGAGCTTCCCCATTTTTTCACGTGACGTCGGCCATAATTGTACCATTTGGATTGTAAACAGGCACTGACACATTCATGAATCTACCAGTCCGTACCGGTCTGGATGAAGTGTCTCTTGGCCTGGTTGTGGGGCTCGTCTCCGTCTTCCGGAGTGAAGAACAGGCGAACGGCTCCCACCTGAAGGACATCAAATCACTGAAGTGATTTAAGACCCGTGTGTTCATGTTTGATCAATCCAACCAATGTGCTTCAAAACCCTTATTATCCAACAACGTTCATGAGACATTTTGAAACTGCGTTTCATTCAAGTTTAAACATGATTTTTGTTATTCAGCGTATTTGTAAACCAAAAATGCAGAACTATGTAATGTCTGGTGGTTTAAGGCTGATCGCGGTGAGACGGCTATGTCTACCAAGGCCCAGACAAAAGAGATCCTTTGTAATATTTACCATGTCCTCCTTCAGTAGGGCCAGTCCCACGCGGTCGGACTGCACGCTCTGGCTGATACCGAACCTCTGCGGCCCGTAGTAGTTGACGAACCCTCTGGCCTGCAGAGACACCACCACAACACGCTGGATAGAGCAGGTTGACTGGAAACCATAAGGTTGCTAGTTCGATCCCCAGCTCCTCCTAGGGAGTGTCGATATGTCCCCGAGCAAGGCACCTCACCCGAACTGCTCCCGACAAGCTGGTTGTTTCCTTGCATGGTCGACACCGCTGTCAGTGTGTGACTGTAATTATGAATGTGTGATTATGAGGCCATGAATGTATAGCGCTTTGAGTTTGCAGTCCATTTAACATTTACCATAGTTTGGATTGGATGTTGGACTCCAAGGCAAAAGGTATATGGTTCGATCCCTGATGTGGTTCAGCATGATGAGTGAAACTGTTCTAATAAAAGTCCATTCAACAAGAAGACGTAGCCTAGACATCGATCAGACGCTTATGAGAGGCAGACATGGGGGATCGAACCAGGAACCTTTCTGCTGGGAGTCAAACACCCTGTACCTACTAGTCTGCCCTCCCTAAACGTTTGGATGGCAAACAAACCAACAACCCAGAATCCAAACTCCGTCGCGTCGGTTCCTGAAGAGTCGCAACCCTCACCTTGATGTTCTCTACGGCCCGCTCCACCGCGTCCGCCACGCCCGTCTGACCGCCCCCCTGCTGCCGGTCGCCGTCGGTGCGCGCCCTCAGGTGGCGGACCACCAGGTCGAAGTGGTTTCCCGCCAGCCTCCCCAGGTGGAGGGGCGCGGAGGCGGGGCGCACCTGGGTCACGCGGAGCCCTCGCCGCTCCAGCTCCGCCGCCTTCTCGGTCAGCCTGGCGGCAAGACGGGAGGACCAAAAGGCACGCAGAACTCAGACTGCGGTTCAGAGATTTATTACGGCCGGAGCATTATGACCCCAAGTATGGAATCACATTCAGCCTTCAACAACTGATGTTTCGTCTTTAGTTGTTATTTTCAATTTATCTCTTATTAATTTGCTTCAAACCACATAAAATAAGGTATCTTCATTGATATAAGAAAAGAAAATGTTGGAGGGCTTATTGTCTGCTTTGCTCGGCTTCCTGGACTTGTGCTTTGCAGCTTTCGCACGAGCTTTCTCAAGAACCGCTCCTCCTAGACTCTGCATTCTCAAGAAAATACTCATGGACAGAAATACTTCTCCTTTCCATAGCAAGAAAACTGTTGTGAAATATCTGTCTGTCTGTCTTTCTACCCATCTTCCTGTCTTTGTATCTACTAGTAGGCCTATATATCTTTAGTATATAGGCCTCCTCTCTATAGGCTTATATCTTCCATCCATCCATCCATCCATCCATCCATCCATCCATCCATCCATCAACCTTCTGGTATCTATCTGTCTATCTATCTACTGGTATCTATCTGTCTGTCTATTTACTGGTATCTATCCATCAATCTATCCATCTGTATGTGACCGACTTACTGAGCGAGTGAGTGGGCGCTGATTGAATTGCCTCTTACCCAAAGCCTCAATAACAATAAATAATAAAGTACCACGCCAGAGCTCACCCAGAAGGACCCAGTAGTAGCAGCGTCAACCCCAAGCTCACCGCAGGACGCAGGCCTACCTTCTGACGGGCACGTTCTTCACCACCATGGCCTGGTAGGTGACGGCCCGCTTGTCCTTGATGCCAGCGTAGCTGAAGTCCGAGGCCACGGCGCCCAGCGTGGCCGCCATGTAGCTGATGGCCTCCAGAGTCTCCAGGTTCTCCTTACGCAGTGTGAAGGCTGGGGGAGGAACAGAAGACGATATGTAGCAAACAGCAGAAGGACAGACCCCTGCCCGGATTCAACCCCAGAACCTGTGACGTGCATGGCGGGTTGCTTCTCTTTCCCGTTGTCCCGTCTAGAACGGACCCTACGCTTGAGAACACTGAAAGGTTTGCTCCTAAGGAGATCCATCCTCATGGTGGAACCATCCTGATCTTGCATGTTAATAATCGGTTCTCACTTCAGATAATTGCGATACTCAAGACATTGATATCTGGATGGTCTCACAAGGCTAGGTCTGTAAATGCTGTTTTTCTGTAGCAAATACCTAGAGTTAATTACCTTAAATTGTAACCCCCAACCATCATGCTAGGGTTTCCAATATATACATATTTTTGGTTTTCGATTTTGTTTAAGATAGCATGGACAAGTTGTGAGTGACATGGCTTGTGACGTGTGTTTGAAGACGGATGAGACAAACCGGTGTACACCTCCTCTTCCACACTGTCATCTTTGGTCCTTTTGCGAGGCCTCAGACGCACTGAGATAGCAGTGCCCTCCAGGTCGTTAAAGCTCTTGGTCTCCACCAGTTTGCCGAACCTGCGACTGAGGAAATGATGGACGGCGGTGCGGCGGTCTTTGACTTCGTCGGGCCTAAATGTGTACGTCGAGCCGGACACTTTGGCATCGATGAAGCGGAAAAACTCCTCCGATTCGTCCTCCGTGACCAACCCGGAGAGCTCCCGGTAGTCGGGGTTCTCCCTCACCTTGATTTCAAACTGATGGGTGACGGTCATCAAGGAGGGGAACTGATGTCGGAGGGCACGGTGCACAGCCATTCTCTGGTGTTTCTCAGGGAAAGACCCCAGAGACATGTCTGGGGACGGGGACTGGGTCTGAGGGTTCAGTTCATCCTTCTTGGGGTCAGAGTCGTTTTGCGTCGTTATTAGAAACCGTTCCAGTTCCTCGTACACTGAGAGACCCAACAGTGTTCTCAGGTCCAGATCCACTAAGCTGGAAGGGTCGATGTCTGGTGGGAAGATCGTGCTGTCCTGCTTGCATTTTCTGTTTATTTTGCTCTTCCCAGGAAAGGCATCGGGACTGGGCTGATCGATACCCTGAGGACCTACGACTAATGTGTTGACTAACTGCTGATGGATATCTATCTCCGTCACCACAAAGTCCTTAGTATAGTTTTTGATCGTCCCAGTGAAGCCTTCATGATCGGATATGAAGCAGTTGGGAACGTCAGTAACACACACTTGTTTCATTTTGTTTCCAGAGTCCATTATTCACAGACTAGCTAGCTGTCTGGCTTCAGAGACTATCTAGCTCTGAAAGTATATGCCGATGATGTATGTGTCATGAGAAAACATATACTAATGAATTACAGCATACAATAAAAACGTTTACACAAACGATAGATGGTTACTACTAATAACAGCGCAAGAACGTCACACAGCAGGTAAACAACCCCATGTGGAAAGCAGAGCGCTGTTCTTCCGTACCACGTGACGTGAAACATTTGACTTAAAGAGACAGGTGCTGTTTTAAAATAAGTTTAAAAAAAAAACATAGGCCGTTAAATGTTATTTAATATAAATATTTGATATAAATTACACCTTTAGTATTTTCACTTGAATATAGTTTGAATAGGTGATTTTCCCTTTATGAGCTTACAAATTATGTTCCTGTTCATTTCCTTCCCTTCAGATTTCTCCTGGGCTTTGGATATGCACTTTAGCCCTATTGATTCCTACCCCTTTTATTTGAATACTGTCAGTGTCAACGCAACTTGAACCACACAACTCTCCCAAGAAGGCAGCTCTTATGAGGAATTAATTTGAACTCTGCTTCCCACTAGCATGCTCTGTACCAAAGAATGCCTCTGTCCATTCAAGTCCTCCAGATGTGTGTGCAGGCGTGTGTGTGTGTGTGTGTTTGTGTGTGTGTGTGTGTGCGTGCGTGCATGTGCAAGCATGTGTGTGGGTGCATGCATGTGCGTGTGTGTATGCATGTATGTGTGTGCATTCATGTGTGTATCTTTAATGATTACCCTTTGGGGGCAGCCTTTGTGTACGTCACAGAATTGAATTAGGGTTGCATAGATGTGTGTGTGCATGCCCCAACTTCCCCGAATACTTGAAGTAAAGTGTTCTGTCCTATGAGCTGTGTTCCGCTGTGAATCCTCTAGGTACTGAGTGAGCACGCGCTGTTGGCCGAGAGTCCATTAATGAACGCTTTCCAGATGTCTGTGCTCTCCATCGATTAAACACTCGGAAATAGGAGAACAGAAAGGGAGCTGGAGGAGATAG